>JAXCMG010000058.1:1051635-1199256 GCA_034642415.1 Podarcis siculus | reverse complement strand
ATAATAATAATAATAATAATAATAATAATAATAATAATAATAATAATTTATTATTTATACCCCGCCCATCTGGCTGAGTTTCCGCAGCCACTCTGGGCAGCTCCAAATCAAGTGTTAAAAACAATACAGCGTTAAATATTAAAAACTTCCCTGAACAGGGCTGCCTTCAGATGTCTTTTAAAGATAGGATAGCTGCTTATTTCCTTCACATCTGAAGGGAGGGCGTTCCACAGGGCGGGTGCCACTGGCAAAAGACCCAGATGGGCTCCCAAGCTACATATTCGCTCCTTTAGGGGGAGTTTAACCTCATCAAGAGCAGGCAACCCCCCATCCTTCCAGTTTGGAGAACTACCCACTAGCAGTGCCTCAGCCTTAACTGGACTGAGCTTTGCTTTGTTGGCTCTCATCCAGTCCATTACCACCACCATCATCAAACCTTTATTGGCATCACATACAAACATTCAGAATAAATAGGCCAATGCGATCTCATCGCCATTTCAACAGTACAGTCATTTGCCAAAGGGAAGAAGAGGCAAGCAATCTATTTCACCTCTGTGGGACTCCAGCAAAGGCAGGATCCTGTAGCGTACTTCGGTGGCAAAAAATCAAATAGAGGAACTTAGCTACTGTCTTGGTGAGCTCCTGGTCTCTCCCCTGTAATAAGAAGCGTATGACCTCTGTCTCTGGTTTCCATATTGGGATACATAGCTGGTCTAAGAATTGTTGACAGAGATCATCATACATTTTACATTTAAGGACCATGTGAGCTTGAGTTTCCACCAGGTGGGCATTGCATGGGCAGATCCTATCTCCTTCTGCCATACCCACGAACCTACCCCAAAGGAGGTTAGAAGGATTAGAATTGAACCTAGCCCTTCTTTCTTGCAGGTTAAACAAAAATTGTAAATAATTAAGGTTAAATTCCTGCACCCAAGAGAGTCGAAAATAAAGAGGGGAACATGTTTTTTCCGCAGCTGAGATTAGTTCCTGGCGACCTATGTCCCACAGCCTAGTTTTTAACATGGCCTTGGCGGTTGCCAGTCCATTACGAAGGCAAGACTGTGGTATGTTCTAGGATCCTTTGCAGTGCAATGTGGGATGCTGACTCATATTGCTCCCAGCATTTTGCACAACGACTTGGGATGCATGCGTTCATATCATGCTTGCTACTTTGCTGGCATCTGTAAACATGGTAGCCAGGATTCTAATAACTGCAAGCAAAGTTCCACTCTTGGAACGGAGCTTTTCTGCTTTGTCTTTTCTTTGCTTGCCTCTGAAGGTTGGGAAACCATCTGGAATGATGTTTGACATGGCCAGGGGGGGGGGGGATTGCAGCTGTGTGAGTGGGAACTGTTGGAGATCGCACACCCCTCCCAGCAGTAATGGAAGATATATTTTCCCAGACTGGGCCTTTGGCCCATCTAGTCCAATATATCTACACAAAGGATGGGGAACTTGTGGCTTTCTGGATTTTGTTGGACTCCAGTTCCCATCATCCCTCACTATTGGCCATGCTGGCTGGGCCTGATGGGAGTTAAAGTCCAACAACATCTAGAGGACCACAAGTTCCCCTTCCCTGGTTTGCACTGACTGACAGTCCAGTTTGAAGCTGGATGTGTAGATGCCAGGAATTGGACTGAGATGTTTTGCATGGTAAACTCGTGCTATGCACCTGAATTTTACATACTGTTGGGTTCAAGCCAGTGTTGACAACTGCTTGGCTGTTGTTGTTTGTGCAGTCAAGACTTGGAGAAGCTGTTCATGGGTCCTACTTGCAACATTTATTTGTTGACTGGTAATGGGGTCATAGACGCGGGTGGCGCTGTGGGTTAAACCACAGAGCCTAGGACTTGCCGATCAGAAGGTCGTGGTTCGAATGCCTGTGAGGGATGAGCTTCCATTGCACGGTCCCTGCTCCTGCCAACCTAGCAGTTCGAAAGCACATTAAAGTGCAAGTAGATAAATAGGTGCCACTCCGGCGGGAAGGTAAATGGCGTTTCCGTACGCTGCTCTGGTTCGCCAGAAGCGGCTTAGTCATGCTGGCCACATGACCTGGAAGCTGTATGCCGGCTCCCTCGGCCAGTAAAGCGAGATGAGCACCGCAACCCCAGAGTCAGTCACAACTGGACCTAATGGTCAGGGGTCCCTTTACCTTTAATGGGGCCATTGTGAATAAATAGCCTATCCTACAAATGTTGGCAGGTTGGAGCACTGGGTTTGCCATAGCAGTGGATTATTATTATTATTATTATTATTATTATTATTATTATTATTTTGAAAAGAAGAGTGCTAATGGAAAACTGTTGTGAACCATGTTGAAGGTGGTAGGATGCAAAGTGCAGAGCAGATGGGATTTTTTAAAATAGGAGCTTAAAACAAAACGAAGGCATTTATTAATTGGGACAATTAAAATTCATTTACTAAAATATTTTCCCTCAGCAAATAAAACCAGTATGTTTTGAGACTTTCCAAAGTTCTCTTCAAGTGTGGTCCTACTTCACTGACCTCATTAAAACAAGCATCTAAATAATCAGGACAGCAAATGGATTACATTGGGGAAATTTTCCTTGGTTAAAGATACGTTAGAGCTTTGAAGAAATCTGAGCTATCATAGTGGATGTGTTAGAAGCTTCCTAAAATTTATGAGCTGTATGACATCAAATTAAATTACTCCTGTACATGTGCCTGTGTCTGAAGTTTCGATGAATTAATTAAAACATCACGTTTTGGCCTTGTCCTGTTTTTGTTCAAGTTTTGAAAAGAAGACTGGTTTGGAAGCAATAAATTTGCTTTATTACAGCTGTAGTTCAATCCAGCATTAAATAAACTGTGCTGTATTTACTTTGATGCTACAGTGTTTATTAATCACCAGGATAAAGCATGATAAAGGCTGGTGAGGAGTGATCAATGATAAAGGAGAAGCATCTTGGCTCGCCCTACTCTGTAATCCCGAAGAAATATGAATCCGTTCACAGTTTTTGAAACTGAAAAGGTAAGTTTAGCCCTAGTACACTTATTGAGTCGACTGTGGAAAAGGTAGCTCTTTACTGACCCCTAGCCAAGAATTGCACAGAGACAGCAGTTAAGTCCTCTTTACTGAAATCAATGTGGTGATATATCACAAATCACTCTGTGTGTGAGTGTGTGTGTGCGCGCTATGCAAAAAATTGCAATATGAGAAAACTGTGAAGCCAGTCATTGCTTTTCTCATGATTCCTTCTCCCTGTTGCTCTGTACAGTGGTACCTTGGTAGTTGAACGCCTTAGTTGTCGAACAAATCGGCTCCCGAACGTAACAAATCCGGAAGTGAGTGTTCTGGTTTGCAAACGTTTTTTGGAAGCCGAACGTCCAACGGGCCTTCCACAGCTTCCGCTGGCTGCAGGAGCTTCCTGCAGCCAACCAGAAGCCGTGCTTTGATTTCCGAATGTTTTGGAAGTCGAACAGACTTCCGGAACGGATTCCATTCGACTGTACTATAAAATAATAGTTGTAACAATATGTTAAAAGTAAAAATGTATCCAGACAGAGGGCCTTCTCGGTAGTGGCGCCCGCCCTGTGGAACGCCCTCCCATCAGATGTCAAGGAAATAAGCAGCTATCCTATTTTTAAAAGACATCTGAAGGCAGCCCTGTTTAGGGAAGTTTTTAATATTTAATGCTGTATTCTTTTTAACACTTGATTGGGAGCCGCCAAGAGTGGCTGGGGAAACTCAGCCAGTGTGGTCTAGTGGTTAAGAGCGGTAGTCTCATAATCTGGGGAACCGGGTTCGCGTCTCCGCTCCTCCACATGCAGCTGCTGGGTGACCTTGGGCCAGTCACACTTTTCTGAAGTCTCTCAGCCCCACTCACCTCACAGAGTGTTTGTTGTGGAGGAGGAAGGGAAAGGAGAATGTTAGCCGCTTTGAGACTCCTTAAAGGGAGTGAAAGGCGGGATATCAAATCCAAACTCTTCTTCTTCTTCAGATGGGCAGCGTATAAATAATAAATTATTATTATATTATTATTGTTATTTTAGATCCCTAATTAGTAGCAGTTTCCGGGACATTACCCGGTTCGCCTCTGTAAAGTAACATCTTTATTTCAGACGCCACGCTATATCAGTATTTCACGCTCAGCCCCAACTTTCGGACACAAATCTTTTGTGCAGCATAGCAGAGGTTCTTGTTAAGAACATTATATGTATGGGATGCGTTGGTAGCTCAGTTGGTAGAGCACAAGACACAAGTTGGGCAAAAGATCCCTGTGTTGCAGGGGGTTGAACTAGGTGACTCTTGTGGTCTCTTCCAACTCTGATTCTATGGACTGATGATGCAAAGGAATGCGGGGGAGCCCCTAAGGAACATCCCTTCCCAGTGAAAACACTGAGAGCCAAGGGATTGGCAGTGGGTTCAGTGAGCAGGAAAACACTGGGAGAGAGCAGTCCGGAATCAGAGGCAGGAGAGGAGGTGAGAGCAGGAGACGGAGATGAAGCAGGCAATAATAATAATAATAATAATAATAATAATAATAATAATAATAATAAATTATTTATACCCCGACCATCTGGCTGGGTTTCCCCAGCCACTCTGGGCGGCTTCCAGCAAAATATCAAAATACAATAATTCGTCAAATATTAAAAGCTTCCCTAAGCAGGGCTACCTTCAGATGTCTTCTAAAAGTCATATAGTTGTTTATTTCTTTGACATCTGATGGGAGGGCGTTCCACAGGGCGGGCGCCACTACCGAGAAGGCCCTTTGGTGAAGAAGCCAGGGAGTCTCCCCCTCCTGCTGCGACCAGCTCCCCCGCTGGTCCCCCAGAACCTGAAGAGGCATGAAGAGGGTAGAGCAAAGACAGACAAGGTGAAAAAGTCTCATGTTGCTTGGGAAGGACCTGGGGGAGGAGGAGTCTTAGAGAGCAGTGGGAAGACGGGGACCTTCAGTCCTCACAACTGCCTCATTGGGGCAAGGCCTACTGCGAAGGGTTGCTGTGATCCCTAGACCTAAGCTGTTTTTTTCATTTGAATAAAGAGTTCACTGGCACCTCGTTATTGCTGGCCTGTTCCAGATTCCTGCTTTGACACATATTGGATATTTTCTGACCCTTTTCATGACATCGGCAATGTCACACAACTTGTCAGAAAAGGGCTCCCTTGTTCTAAAATGATTTCTTTCGTCTTTCAAACATTGGTGGATGTGCTATGGGGCAGAAAAACAGAGTCCACCAGGAAGTCTTGGGCAAGGGGAGAAAAATGGCTTGTGATCAGTATCTGTGGTCACTTTCCTTTTTTAAAATTGTCGTTCAGTTGCTACGCCACAGAAGAAAAGAAGAAGAAGAAGAGTTTGGATTTGATATCCCGCCTTTCACTCCCTTTAAGGAGTCTCAAAGCGGCTAACATTCTCCTTTCCCTTCCTCCCCACAACAAACACTCTGTGAGTGAGTGGGGCTGAGAGACTTCAGAGAAGTGTGACTGGCCCAAGGTCACCCAGCAGCTGCATGTGGAGGAGCGGAGACTCGAACCCGGTTCCCCAGATTACAAGACTACCGCTCTTAACCACTACACCACACTTTGCATTTTTGAACTGCGCAAATGTTATTTTAGAAGTGCACATTTCCCCCCCTAGAACTGCCTGTTTTGTGACTGGCACATTTTTTAAAGCCCTGCTGGGTTTGCTGTGTCCAATGCTTAATAGCGGCACGCCCAGAAATAAACCATTGCAAAAAGATACTCTGACAGGCTGATGCTACACAAAGCTGTCTTCAGGAAATGCACTTTCAGAGCAGGTGCTTACGATGCCTCATTAGACGCAGAAAATAAATCTGCTCCTTCTTGTAGAGGCTTGTCGGAAGCCAGGTGTTCACGCCAATTCTGCCCTTCCTAAGATGGATGCTGCAAATACAGTTTGCAAAGTGTGGAGATTGCAGCAGGTATGCCTTGCTGGAAACCAAACTGACAGTGGGCCTGCACAAACAGGTGTGTGGCAGCCAGTTTATTTAAACAACAGAACCAGTTTAGAGGAAACATAGCTCCAGTTGCAAAAGGCCTGATCCGACAGGTCACATAGCAATTACTCATAAGTAGGGATGGAAGCTGCGCTGGAGTAACCATTAGGCAATATAAGCACATCAAGGGGAGCACCACAGAAAGTTCCCATAGCTGGATTTACCATGGTGCAGCTGAACAAAAAACAAACATTTTTTATACAAATCTACAAAAACAAACATTATTTTCCATCTTACTGTAGGTTTGGTTTAGAAAAATAAAGTTTTATTTTACAGTTTATTATTGTTTGTATTTTGAATTAGATATATTTGGAGGCACCCAATTCTTTTAAGTGCTTCTAAAGGTCTTAATCTGAATGGAAGACCTTGTCTGTTTTGGTTCTTATTTTACTAAAATTAAATTGAGTTCTCTACATTTGGCAGCAATTTGCATTCTTTTAAAAAAAATCATCATGAAAATTCACCAGCATTATAGTGCGAATTTCTGCTAATAAACACATTTTTCACGAACACATTTTTGCAGGCAGTTTTCCCTAACATAATGCATTTTTGTGCATTATTGTCATCAATATATTCATTTTTGTGCATACTTTCCCCCAGTGGATTCATTTTTGTAAGCATGGTTTGGTTGGCATAGTCAGTGCAGAGCAAAGGATACCTGTGCCTCAGTTCACATATTGTTTTGGAAATTGCAAATTTTATAGATTCAGCTTCAAATGAGACCTGAATCGAATTTCTCCCCAATCCCTACCCATGAGTAAGGTCTGCTCCTCAAGTTAAGTCAGTAAGAATAATAAGTGGGATATATCTACAATGCACTACTTTAAATGGAATGGAGATTGAAGCAAGCATCCCAAACTTTGTTTTGGTACAACTGCTCATGTGGACACAACATGTTTACATGCAACAAGAGACAATAGTGCTAACATACCTTTGATGGTCATGGAGAAGGGGCAGTTTCAGCAGGTGTACCTACTGAAATCCACTCTTCACAGATTTTCAAGGTTCACAGGCCCTGTCCTCTTTTGCATCTGGCCAACTTAATTGGGAAGTAAGTTCTTTTAGGTACATATATCTTGCCAAATTTTGCAAAACAACAACAACAACAAACAAACCAAACCAAAACACTTAAGCCATATATTTTCTCATCTGCCAAACAAATGTTCATCCATATTAGTAATTAGGAAGTAATAGTGCCACTGTATTCTGCTCTGGTCAGACCTCACCTGGAGTACTGTGTCCAGTTCTGAGCACCACAGTTCAAGAAGGACACTGACAAACTGGAACGTGTCCAGAGGAGGGCAACCAAATTGGTCAAAGGCCTGGAAACGATGCCTTATGAGGAACGGCTAAGGGAGCTGGGCATGTTTAGCCTGGAGAAGAGGAGGTTAAGGGGTGATATGATAGCCATGTTCAAATATATAAAAGGATGTCACATAGAGGAGGGAGAAAGGTTGTTTTCTGCTGCTCCAGTGAAGCGGACACGGAGGAATGGATCCAAACTACAAGAAAGAAGATTCCACCTAAACATTAGGAAGAACTTCCTGACAGTAAGAGCTGTTCGACAGTGGAATTTGCTGCCAAGGAGTGTGGTGGAGTCTCCTTCTTTGGAGGTCTTTAAGCAGAGGCTTGATAACCATATGTCAGGAGTGCTCTGATGGTGTTTCCTGCTTGGCAGGGGGTTGGACTCGATGGCCCTTGTGGTCTCTTCCAACTCTATGATTCTATTCTATGATATTTTAAAACAAAAATCCAAGTATACAGAAAACCAAATGCCAGATGAAGAGTTCTTTTAATCACCAAATGACCCCAGGCCGGGTTGCAAAAATATGTTTAAAATATTTTGTATTTTTAATGTTGCAAGCTGTCCTGTGACCTTTGGATAAAGGTGGTATTCACAGTAAACTAATAAATAAAAAAAAGTATAACACAATTGGCCTTCATATAGAATAAAAACCACAAAAACAAAACAAGTGCTGTACTATGGTATTTTAATATTGCAAATTGTATCGTTATTGTATAATGGTATAGTTAACTGAGGGGTTTGGGAGGAAGGCAGGGATATAATAAAATAAAATCAAAAAAATAATAAATAATACCTAAAGCTCTTTCCCTGCAATGTACTGGTTTCCAATCTTGATTAGTTGGCTATAATCCTCTTAGCAGGTTAAAAACAAAAACAAAAAACTAACCTGTTCAGAGGAACCTGTATATCTCTAAGTGTTGCCAGACTCCAGCATGTCTAATGATCAGGGATGCAATGCAGTGATATCTGGAGAGCCGCAGGTTGTCTATCCCTGAGGTAAATTTCATAAAGCCTGACATAGTTCCATCATGGATAGGCCTGCCTTCCAAAAATTACCGTATTTTTCGCTCTATACGACACACTTTCCCCCCTCCAAAAATGAAGGGGAAATTTGTGTGCGTCCTATGGGGCAAATGCAGGCTTTCGCTGAAGCCTGGAGAGCGAGAGGGGTCGGTGCGCACTGACCCCTCTCGCTCTCCAGGCTTCAGGAAGCTATCTGCAAGCCTTTGGAGCACGGCGGGAGTTCCCACCGGGCTCCCAAGGCTTGGGGAGAGCAGCCTGCAGCCCGAAGCTGTTCTAGCTTTGGGGTGGCTGTGCAAAGCCTCCACAGGGCAGCAGGGTGAAGGCACCCCGCTGCCCTGCAGAGGCTTGAAAGGCTGTCCCCAAAGCCAAAACAGCGAGACGGGGCACTGTGCAGCCCTCCGGCTCGCTGTTCTAGCTTTGGGATGGCTGTGCAAAGCCTCCACAGGGCAGCGGGGTGCCTTCACCCCACTGCCCTGCGGAGGCTATAAAGGATGTCCCCAAAGCCTCAAGCCTTTGGAGTGCAGCTGCGCTCCAAAGGCTTCAGGGATCTTTGAGGCTGGCGGTGGGAGAAAGCAGCGCTTCCCCCCACCGCCAGCCCCACAAGCTCGGGGGGCAGCGGCAAGGCTGCGCACAGCCTTTGCGCTGTTCCCTGACCTGCTCTTGAACGCACCTTGTTTTAGAGGGGGAGAACAAGAAAAAAAAATTTCCCCCTGTTCGCCCCCTCCTATGGTCCGGTGCGTCCTATAGAGCAAAAAATACGGTACCTCAGAGGTCCACAGTCACTAAACTCCCCCTCTCAGCATGGAGCTATAAACAATTCTGGCCCCTGTTTTAAATGTACCCACAACAGTCTCAGGAAACCAAGAGCAGCTTCCTTTAATCTATTTAATTGCAAATGTGTCACTAATGTGTTTCTACTGAAATGAGGCTACATTTAATGTTGTATTTTAATCTTATTAATAAGTTGTATTTTAATCAATTGTTTTTATACCAGGTGTTAGCCACCCTGAGCCCGATCTTGGCTGGGGAGGGCGGGGTATAAATAAAATTTATTGTTACTATTACTATTATTATTATTAGTGGCTCTGTGTGGTCCTAGGCCTGCCAATCGGTGATTGTAAAAGTACCTGATCAGCGGACAATGGATTGTTGGGTTCTGAATAGGTGCAGGCTAATATAATTTTGGAAAGTGAGAAGGTGAATTTTCACATTTTTAATCAGGTCAAGGAAGAGAGCTGAGATTCGGGCAGATCAACAGTAGGCCGTACTGGGTTTTGATGGGGCAGCGAAAAGGTTGATAGGTTTTAGGGGCAGGCAAGAGGGTGTAGGGTCAATAGGAGAAAAATATTAAACCACCTGGCTTAGATATTTGTGTTCATTAAACAACAAACTGATACTGAACCTGAGGCAGAAATACTGATGCTGAACAAACTGAGCATCAAACCAAAATACTGTATTTTTCGCTCTATAAGATGCACCAGACCATAAGACGCACCTAGTTTTTGGAGGAGGAAAACAAGAAAAAAAATATTCTGAATCTCGGAAGCCAGACTAGCAAGAGGGATCGCTGTGCAGTGAAAGCAGCAATCCCTCTTGCTGTTCTGGCATCTGGGATAGCTGTGCAGCCTGCATTCGCTCCATTAGACGCACACACATTTCCCCTTACTTTTTAGGAGGGAAAAAGTGAGTCTTATAGAGCAAAAAATACGGTACTTGGCAACAGCTCTGTGTGAACTCTGGCATCCAAGTTCAGTAGGTAAGTAAAATATTCAGCCTCCTCCTAATCGTACATGCTAAGCACTTATCAGTTTAATCCGGCCATTTGAATCCAAGTTGATACAAGAACATTAAATCTGAAATCCTGAAGTTGTTGGACTGGTTGAGCCACGACTCCCCGGAAGCTCTGAGTTAATGCTCAAGTCAATTTGGGGCTGTGGTTTGGCCTGGCTCACATGTTGCGATGCAATATGCTGAACACAGAGGAGATGACCTGTTGTACTTCTTTTTCTGTGTTAGACCTGAGCTAATCACTCGCCTTGGGACGCGGGTGGCATTGTGGGTTAAACCACAGAGCCTAGGACTTGCCGATCAGAAGGTCGGCGGTTCGAATCCCCGCAACGGGGTGAGCTCCCATTGCTCGGTCCCTGCTCCTGCCAACCTAGCAGTTCGAAAGCATGTCAAAGTGCAAGTAGATAAATAGGTACCGCTCCAGCGGAAAGGTAAATGGCGTTTCCGTGCGCTGCTCTGGTTCGCCAGAAGCAGCTTAGTCATGCTGGCTACATGACCCAGAAAAACTGTCTGCAGACAAACGTCGGCTCCCTCGGCCAGTAAAGCGAGATGAGCGCCGTAACTCCAGAGTCGGCCACGACTGGACCTAATGGTCAGGGGTCCCTTTACCTTTAGTCACTCACCTTGGTCTTGGCCGTACTTAGGGGACATTTTTATGTAAGCGTTTTCCTAAGCCACACTTTTCAGTGTCAGGAGTAGGGATGGCCCTGTGTTGCCCCTTGGATTATATGTCTGCTGTAACAAGTCTAAGCTGCTTATGAACTGAGCCTCTAAGGGATAGTGCTGCCTCTTTGCTCACACATCAAAGGATATTAACGAGCTCAGTTCTGTAGTCGCAAAATTATTAATTTGAAACCAAAGCTGCGTTTTCTAATGAGAGACACACACCCGCTATGCGCATGCCCCTTGTGTTGCAACACGGTTCCCCGAGGCA
Source organism: Podarcis siculus (assembly GCA_034642415.1). NCBI lineage: Eukaryota > Metazoa > Chordata > Lepidosauria > Squamata > Lacertidae > Podarcis > Podarcis siculus. The sequence goes on along the minus strand of JAXCMG010000058.1, from coordinate 1,188,226 downwards.
GCAAAGATTAAAACCTCTTTTTTTGCCTTTTCAGTATTAAAGCAGCTGTAAGGAAAACTGCTGCTGTTCAATGTTCCTGAGCAGTGATGTTATGCGCTTAAAATGATAATGAAACAAGGCTGGGCTGCAAAAGGGACTTCAATCAGAGTTGTCTCTTATGCTCAAACCCACATCCCAAACCAGGGACAAGGTGTTTCGACACACAGACACGCTGTGGTAATCTGTAATAAACTGGAGAACCACAATTGCAATCTCTTTTAATATGCATAGCATTTACATGGCTAATTGAATTTTGGGGAGCCATTTGTTTCGGCTCCAGTGTGAGTCCCATACATTCTATTTGCATGTGACTTGGGCTGCTGGTTCATGCACTGGTTCTTTGTCCATATGGAATGCCACTTAGCTGCAGGCAATGGGCAGCGAATACAGATTACCCTTCACCGCAGGGTACCTTGAGGTGATGTGCGTGCAACCATTTTGTGAGGTGGTCGAAAAGAACATACTTCTTGGTACATTCAAACTGGGATGGAAATCCCGGGAATCTAAGAGTGATGTCGTCCTCCATGACACTTAGCAGAACATTACTGAGGACCAGCTTAGCAGTTGGTTACATGCACATGGTGATAAGTTACCTCTTGATAAACAACTATTTCTGTCATGTGAAGAGTGTGGGAGATTTGCAGTCAAATCTAACAATGCTAGTTAGTATGTGAAGGGGTTAAGAATCACAGAGTTCTAAATTCCAATAGTAGGTTCTGTGATGTAAAGCTTGTTTCCTATCCCCCCCCACCCCACTGAGGATAGAAACAGACATGCCTTAACATGGCTCTCTGACTCAGATCTGAGGCTGCCTTGCTGTATATCAGGCATGTCCAACAGGTAGATCGTGATCTACCGGTAGATCACTGGACGTCTGCGGTAGATCACTGGCAGATCATTGGCTCCCCCCAAAGAAGCTGAACAACTGTGGCTCCTCTTAAAAAAGCTCCCTGAAAAAATTCAACAACTTTGACCCGAACCCCCCAAAAGGGGGTAGATTACTGCCAGTTTTTAACTCTGTGAGTAGATCGCAGTCTCTTGGGAGTTGGCCACCCCTGCTGTATATTTTTCAACCTGCATGTTATCGTTGCTACTAAGGAAACTGCAAGTCTGGGATTTAGTAACTGTAAGTAAAGCATTTTTAAACTTACCTTGCAGTCTGTGGTCTGTCTTACTGAGAAGCAGGGAAGAGGGTGCCAGCTTCCTTAAGGAGCCGGAACATATTATAAAGAAGGTTGAAAAACATATTCCTATGTTCCATTTAATCTGCCTAATGATGGGATTTAAATTCTGCTACTGGGCTCTTTATGTGTAAGCCCTGCATTTCAAAAACAAGCACAAGCCACTTTTCTTTGTGTTAACCCACACATGTGAGTCTGTGGAGGATCATTTATAATTACTATATCCTCTTACTAATTCCCATCAAAGAGCATGTCCAGAAACAAGAATGTATTAATACAACCTCGTCTGCAAACCTCATCCAGGGCTCACCTTCCAAGGTTCTTTCATAGCAACTCTTTGACTTCTCTTTTATTTGAAGGCCATGAAGAAAATCACCAACAGGAGAAGCTTAGATTTTACCCGCCTAACGAATGGAGCATTTGCTTTCAACTCTACCCAACATCTGCCATAAGTTTTGTCATACTCCGCTCTTACACTGCATAGACAACCATACATTTAAAGCAGATTATTAACTTCCAAAGAATCCTGGGAACTGTGTCCTAGCCCTCACAGAGCTATAATTCCCAGCACACTAAACACATGACACTAGATTCAGGTAGGCAGCCGTGTTGGCTGACACAGTCAAAATAAATTAAAAAATTGTCCAGTAGCACCTTGGAGACCAGCTAAGTTTGTTCTGGGTATGTGCATGAAAGCTTATACCCAGAACAAACTTAGTTGGTCTCTAAGGTGCTACTGGACATTTATTTATTTATTTATTTATTTATTTAAACACATGACAGTTTCCATGATTCCTCTCTCTCTCTCTCTCTCTCTCTCTCTCTGTGTGTGTGTGTGTGCGCGCGCGCATTAAATTAAATGTATAGTGTGCTTGCAGCCTTAAAAATCTACCCTACTAACTTCTTGAAAGCAGTTCATTCCTACTGTGAAATTGGACATATCCTTATACTTACCTTTAAAACTTTGTACAAACTCAGAGCCTGGTCCATATACACTCCTCTGCTAAGTGCAATCTTTTAACTAGGTAGGGTTTTGTTCTTGCAGTGTGAAGTTAGAAGAATATCTGCTAGGAGCAGGGCTTTGACTGTGTTGGCCCTGAGGCTGTGGAACGACAAATGACGTTTGTGGTTTCCACAGAGCACAGAACACACCTGTTCCTCAAGGCCTTTGAATAATGACTGAAGGTGTGGTATGTTGTAGAACCAGTAAGGTAGGATAGATGATTCCCGCCCCCCCCCAGCAGCTGTTATTTTAGTTATATTTTAAAAGATTGGCACGATCCAGCCACTTTTAATGCATTTTAATACCTATTTATTTCAATGGAGAAACAGGAGAGGGGCTTTCATTTCCCCCGCTGAGATCAACGCGCTTCATTTTTGCTGGATTGCGTCCTTGTGTTGTTCTTATTAACTTCTGTTATCTTTTGTTGCTTGTAAATGGGATTTGTTGTAAGCTGCCTTGAACTACTGCGAGGTGGGGCAAAAAGGTGGAGCGTTTTTATCACATACATAAATATGGCACGGTAATTTAAACGCTAACGTTCATCTGAGCTTTCTTTAATCCTCAGGCTCAGGGAGGGGAGGGTTTGATCAAAAGAACTGCACTAAATAGGTTGCTAAATAGAGGATGTTTTGGGATTTACAGCAAGCGTATTGGCCCTGGCAGAGGGAGGACTTTCCGTCATAGCTGAGACTTTTAAACAAATCTGTATGTACTGAGCGAGCTTGTTAAAAGGTTGTGCGTCCCAGGATAGTGCAAAATGAATGGGGAGGTGCTATCCTGGTCTCTGCTGCTCCTATTTATATACCATAATCATATTACAGGGAATTCTACTCCTGTCTAATCTTCATTTATATGGGTGCCATATGGCAAGTTGCAGGGCCTTCTAGGTTTATTAGGAGATTCTTAATTTGTGTCACAGTGGACAAAAGTGGCACAGGCAGATCGACAAATTACGTCTGCTGTGAACATTACCATTTATGCTAGTATTCCTAGCCTCGTGTTCTGGAAATCTGACTAGACTGACTGGATTAATGGGATGGGCCTAACGGAGAGGGAACCGTTTAATAATAAACAGAGCTGACCATGAGGATTATTCTTTTTTCACTCCCAGTGGCAAAGCACTGGTCAAGCAACTTACCTCAGCTCATCAAAAGTATTTACTATTTATTGCTACTTACTAATAAAATTTCTATACTGCCCTTCACCCAAGGATCACAGGGCGGTTGACAATATAAAAAAGCAAAATTGCATAACTTAGTAACAAACAAAGGGTAGTATATAAATGTTAATATAACAACGACAACAACAGCCCAGCCAGATGGGTGGGGTATAATAATAATAATAATAATAATAATAATAATGTGGTACCTCGGGTTAAGTACTTAATTCGTTCCGGAGGTCCGTACTTAACCTGAAACTGTTCTTAACCTGAAGCACCACTTTAGCTAATGGGGCCTCCTGTTGCCGCCACGCCGCCGGAGCACGATTTCTGTTCTCAAACTGAAGCAAAGTTCTTAACCTGAAGCACTATTTCTGGGTTAGCGGAGTATGTAACCTGAAGCGTATGTAACCTGAAGCGCATGTAACCTGAGGTACCACTGTAATAATAATAATAATAATATAATTAGCCAAAGGCCTGGGAGAAGAAACGCCTAAATACAGTGGTACCTCAGGTTACAGACGCTTCAGGTTACAGACTCCGTTAACTCAGAAATAGTACCTCGGGTTAAGAACTTTGCTTCAAGATGAGAACAGAAATTGCACAGCAGCAGCGGGAGGCCCCATTAGCTAAAGTGGTGTCTCAGGTTAAGAACAGTTTCAGGTTAAGAACAGACCTCCGGAACAAATTAAGTTCTTAACCAGAGGTACCACTGTATATGTTTTGAAGGCACCAGGTGAATGTGATCAGTGAGAGGCTAATTCAGTGGCAATACAATGTAAGTTATATGAAGCACACACAGAGAGATAACTGTGTGTGAAATATCTCAAAATCTTTAGAAGCATTTTTATTTACAAGTACAAAATGGAACACGCACACATACACACCCAAAAACTTTATTCAAACATTGCAGCCTCCTTCCTCCATCCTCCTCCTAGGAGCCAGATAAAAATGTCTTAACAACGGAACCATATTAGGGTTGGGTGGGTGGAGTTTGAGAGAATGGAGGACTGTCACCTGGGTTGGTGTGTAGAGGGGTGGGGTGGGAGGGGTGGCAAGGGTGAGTGTCATCTGGGTTGGTGTTGGTGTGGGAGGGGTCTCTGTGGATAGCATGGGGGGGGACAGGAAAGGGGGGAAAGGGCCAGTTCACCAGTCCATTGGTTCAAGGTGGTTTCTGGTTGCTTCATTTAGCAGTGGTTGTTGTTGCAGGGTTGTCAGTCTGTGGTGTGTGGGTTTAGCTGTCAGGAGTGCGTGCAGGAGCCAGGCCTTGTGATCAGTAGGGCTTCGCAGGACTGGGGCCTTCCTAAGTTTGTTCTGGAGAATCAAGGCGCGGCCACACAGGTGAGGCCGCTTGGTAACACACTGCACCTGGTGGCAAGAGCCGGGAAGGGCTATAAGGTCAGCATTTCCCCTTGGCTCTTTGCCACAGCAACTCGTTTCCTGCCTTGCTGCGTTTGGCTTCTTGCTTCCTGATCCTCAGACCTCGGCTTCTTGACTCCTTGCTTCCTGACCCTCGGACCCTTGACTTCGTGACTCTCGTTCCTGCTCCCACCCCGCCATCTTGCCCCCGGTTCTGACGTCCTCAGCCGGGACTTCGATCGCCTGTAGACCGGACCGTGACATTAGCTGAGGTTGTTGTTGTTGTTGTTGATGATAATAATAATAATAATTTTATTATTTATAACCCGACCATCTGGCTGGGTTTCCCCAGCCACTCTGGGTGGCTTACAGCACATAAAAAATGTTAAAACATTAGACATTTAAAACTTCCTGATACAGGGTTGTCTTCAGATGTCTTCTAAAAGTCAGATAGTTGTTTATTTCCTTGACATCTGATGGGAGGGCATTCAACAGGGCGGGCGCCACCACCAAGAAGGCCCTCTGCCTGGCTGGTTGGTTCGTAGTCTTGTATTGTGTGTTCGGCGGGGCTGTTCTGTGAGTGGTACTTGACTGTCTTGGTTTGCATTGTCATGTCGTTTCTGTTGTTTTTTCTTTCTCTTGTTGACTGTCCTCCAATCGTTAACTGTATTTCCGTCTTGGTTGTCGTTCAGTGGGTCTGATGGTTGCCATTCTGGTGAAGGGTTAAGTCCAAGGTTCTCTGGTAGTTGTAGGGCTTCAGGTATGTCGGTGGCTGTGTGGTGTGGTGTGTTGTGTCAGTTGTTACAATGAGGCAAAAGAGGAAGCCCCATCGGTACTTGATTCCTGCTTGTTGAAGACGTTGGATAAATGGGCGTAGGTTTTTTCTTCGGTTTAGGGTCTCTTACAATAAATTATAAAAGGCCAGGATGGCCATATTGGAGGTTGGTTGAGTTTCTGAGATTGTTCCATATGTCTTCTTTATTTTTGTAGTGGGCAAAGCACACAACAATGTGTTGCGGAGGGGCATTGGCTTTTGGCATGGGTCTTAGACCTCTGTGTGCCCTTTCCAGATCGTCTACGAGTTTCAGGTTTGGGATTGTGGTTTTTAGCCAGCGTATTATGAGATCGACTGAGGTTTTTGTCCTTCATTTTCTCAGAAAAATTGTGGAAGCAGATATTGCAGCGTCTACCGTGATCTTCAAGGTCTGCTAGTTTAATTCTCGCTTCCATGCTTTCTCTTTCTTGGAGGCTATCCATGTCGGCTAATTTATTTTTGAGACGCGTGTTTTCCTCTCGGAATTGCTCTGTTTGTTTTAGTTGCATCTGGTTTTCCTTTTCTAGAGTGGAGATGGGTGTGCAGATAGTTCTAAAACAGGAGACAAGCTACTTGAGGATAAGTTCTGAGGTTCAAAGTTTATAGCAGGCTTCATCAACCTTTCTGGACAAGTGGGCACATTTTGACTTTTGAGAGTGTGCTGGGGTGCCAGTCACAAAATGGCTGCCAAGGAGGGAGTGTGGCATAACACAAAATGAGAGAGACAACCACCCTCAACAACCTTATGTTTACCATGGGAAGTCAGCTATGTCCTGCTGCTCCTGATTATAGATTCTCTCTCCCTCTCCCTGTCATATGCAAACAAACCATTGCTGTCTAGTTCTGCATTCTGCAGTACAAGGATACTATACAAGGTGCCACATCACTGTCTTTTCACTTAAATCACTTAGAAGGTACCTGCACATTTTGTCCCATAACTTTCTTTCTAGGAGGGCTAGAGACTTACAGTGGTACCTTGGGTTAAGAACTTAATTCGTCCTGGAGGTCCATTCTTAACCTGAAACTGTTCTTAACCTGAGGTACCACTTTAGCTAATGGGGTCTCCCACTGCTGCTGCGCCGCCACCGTGCGATTTCTGTTCTCATCCTGAAGCAAAGTTCTTAACCCAAGGTACTATTTCTGGGTTAGCAGAGTCTGTAACCTGAAGCATCTGTAACCTGAGGTACCACTGTACTTTAGATGAAAGTTCAGAGTCTGGGGCAGCACCGGAAGCCCTCATGGGTGCCACGTTGATGGCCCCTGCTTTATAGGGTCTGGTGGACAGGGTTTGGCCACTGGAGTCAGCAGATTGAGCATTCAGGCAAGCTTATACTGGAGCCAGGGACGCAGGTGGCGCTGTGGGTAAAACCTCAGTGCCTAGGACTTGCCGATTGTATGGTCGGCAGTTCGAATCCCCACGGCGGGGTGAGCTCATGTCTTTCGGTCCCAGCTCCTGCCCACCTAGCAGTTCGAAAGCACCCCTAAGTGCAAGTAGATAAATAGGGACTGCTTTATAGCGGGAAGGTAAACGGCGTTTCCGTGTGCTGCTCTGGTGCTGGCTCGCCAGAGCAGCTTCGTCACGCTGGCCACGTGACCCGGAAGTGTCTTCGGACAGCGCCGGCTCCCGGCCTCTTAAGCGAGATGAGAACGCAACCCCAGAGTCGGTCACGACTGGCCCGTACGGGCAGGGGTACCTTTACCTTTACATACTGGAGCCTTGCTGGCCCCCCTGGAGACCAGAGCTCAGGCTATCCACCTGGCAGTAGAAACAGAGCACTATTAACAAACGAGGTACACAACCGATTGCTGGAAATCTTGGTTTGAGACATCTCTGACCCTGGCACCTCACGTGTACAGATGCCTTGAGCGTACTTGCACTTATCTGTGGCTTCAGTGGAGCTATTTATATTTCTCGTTTATCTGCTCTTCTGCTTACTTTCTCCACCCTCCTTACTGATCGTGCACATCTTGGCAGATGTTGAAACCACAATGGAGCTTTACTCGTTCTACAGCTGCCCTGCCTTAAAACTTATTTACCGTGTGTTTGGTTCCTGGCAGTTTCCAGGTGGAGACCTGAGAGGACCTATCGGTACCAAAGGTAGTTTTATGTAGGGCTAACCCTGAACAACTCAGCATATCATTTCTTCTGCACCAGTCATTACCTGGTCTGCCCCATCGGCACCGGATTTAGGGTGGTACAGGTGGTTCCTCCACACAGGGCACCAAGCTGAGGGGGAGCAGAACAACAACAACAACAACTTATATGTATATGGGTGCCTACTCAAAGTTGTGGGGTGGCAAATTTTGTCATCCCTCAGGGCACCATATTACCAAAGTCCACCCCAATTCTATTTAGTTGTTGCACACGTGTGTCATAAGAACATAATGGCCTGTCCTGTTCACACCAACCAGATGCCTATGGGAACTCTGCAAGCAGGACTGAACACAAAAACACTCTCCCTTCTTTATTATATATATAATTTTTATTAAGTTTTTCTAATTTACATTTTAGAATATTCATTTAAACAACCTTAAAATAGCAATGGCTTCCCTTCTTCTCTTTCCATGGGTTCATTTTTACATAACATAAATCCCTGCATGTTTTACATAAACAAAACCGTTCAGTATTCCACTATTGCATCCATCAAAACTTATTTACACTGTTAAATTAATCTTAATGCTGCCAGTGTTTTCAGCTGTACACAATTTTCACCGATATATCCAATAAACATTTTCCAATCTTCTCTAAACGTATGTTCTTCTTGTTCTATGTTAATTCTGCAAGATGAACATATTCCATCAGCTTAAGTTGCCATTCTTCTTTAGTTGAGACCTCGCTCGTTTTCCATTTTGGGGCTAACAAAACATGGGCCGCAGTAGTGGCATACATAAATAATCTTTTTTGACACCTGGGAATTTCCATCTGAATTATCCCCAACAAAAAGGACTCTGGTGTGTGTGTGTGTGTGTGTGTGTGTGTGTGTGTGTGTTTTAAAGTACTTTTAAACATTTCCCCCCAGTTCATTATAAATTATTTCCCAATACTCTTTTACCCTTTTATAAGTCCACTACATCTGACAGAACGTACCCTCAGCCTCGTTGCACTCTCCCTTCATGTGGTTTCAGAAGCCTGACTTCATCCAATGGGGTGTTGTTGTTGTTTAGTCGTTTAGTCGTGTCTGACTCTTCGTGACCCCATGGACCAGAGCACACCAGGCACTTCTGTCTTCCACTGCCTCCCACAGTTTGGTTAAACTCATGCTGGTAGCTTCGAGAACACTGTCCAACCATCTCATCCTCTGTCGTCCCCTTCTCCTTGTGCCCTCCATCTTTCCCAACATCAGGGTCTTTTCCAGGGAGTCTTCTCTTCTCATGAGGTGGCCAAAGTACTGGAGCCTCAGCTTCAGGATCTGTCCTTCCCGTGAGCACTCAGGGCTGATTTCCTTCAGAATGGATCGGTTTGATTTTCTAGCAGTCCATGGGACTCTCAAGAGTCTCCTCCAGCACCATAATTCAAAATCCAATGGGGTTGGCAGAGCAAATCCATTGTGGCTAATAGCCATTGATAGCTTTCTCCTCCATTAATTTATCTAATCCATCGAGGTTGCTGGCCATCACTGCCTCCTGTAAGAAAAAACAGTGCATAGTTTATGCACTGTGTGCAGGAGTGCTTTCCTTCCTCTGTCCTCTCACTGCTGGGAGAGACAGCAATAGCAGGAAGCAGCTAGCTGACATTCCTTATAATGGATGCCTTCCAGGAATATGCCCCATTTGTCTAATGGGAAGCCTGGAGTACCAACTGCACTAGGACATTTCAAAAGCGGATGAAGAGAAACCTCACCCCTTTAAGTGTGTTGGCTGGCTTACAAAACATGCACCCTGTTTTAACAATTTTTTTCAGTGCTTAAATGGTGTATCACGGTTGGAAGAGATCTCAAAGTAGCTGTCTTATTACAAAAGAATTTCAGAAATAGACTGGAAAGAGAAGTTGCTGAATTGCAACTTATTACCAAACTTAAAACCATGGAGAGACCTGGTCTGAATAGAGACATTGGATTCTCATCTCATTATACATGATAAAGCTATTTTTAGCCATCTCACCCCTTGCTTTTTTCTGTAAGACCAATTGCAGTCATCAACAGGTTTACCACACTTATCAGCCAATCACCCATTCCTGCCACCCTTCTGAGTATATACCTATACTCTGGTGACTTCTGTTTCAGTGTATCTGAAGAAGTGTGCATGCACACGAAAGCTCATACCAATAACAAACTTAGTTGGTCTCTAAGGTGCTACTGAAAGGAATTTTTTTTTATTTTGTTTCGACGGTTGGAAGACATCAGCCTTGTGTTATCTATCTACTTTGTTGTTTCCTAGAATCCCAGGGACAAAATTGTGATGTTGGTAGTAGCTGTCCTATCCTTGTTCAGCTAGCTTCTGTGCCTTTCTTGGTTAAGGAACCAGTTTGTGTATGTGGTAGGAGCTAGTAGAATGAAGTTCCCGGTAGTAGTAGAAGAAGAAATAATAATAAATAATAGTTTATTATTTATATCCCGCCCATCTGGCTGGATTTCCCCAGCTGCTCTGGGCGGCTTTCAACAGAGCATTAAAAACAGAATAAAACTGCAACCATAAAAAACTTCCCTAAACAAGGCTGCCTTCAGATGTCTTCTAAAAGTCCGATAGTTGTTTATTTCTTTGACATCTGATCGGAGGGTGTTCCACTACCGAGAAGTATACCATATGCATATCCCTGTCTTCTACTGTGGTGATTGCAGCCTAGCCAGAATTTCGAGTTTATGAGTGTCTATTAAGCTACTTTATAAAATCAATCACCAGAACAGTATAAACATCATAAAATGAATTATTCAAACAAATGAAACCGCAATAAAACAGTAAGAAGTTAGCTCCAAAAATGGCAACCAAAGCCATCAATCTAAATTTTTTTTCAGCTCACCTAATGCAATATCTGTCTTCTGTTTCTGCAATGTCTGCTCATGTTGCTGCAGTTTCCTCTTTTAATTCTGCTCTAGTAGCTACTTTTGATTCTTTTGCTCCTTTATCCTTCTAAGACTTCTCCTTTTCTTTCTTTCACTGCCCCCCTTGGATTATCGTATTTACTTGCTTATTGGTTTTCCTGTCTCTCATCCCAGGGCAATTATTTTTGCATTTCATTCTTTGGCTCGTTTATTTATTATTTTTGATCATGTGACTCTTTCCATGATTTATTTTCACAGATTCCTTACCCTGTAGTTCAAGATGCTTTATTAGCTTTTAAGACGGTCAGTTGCGTGGTTTCCTCATATCTTTCCTATGAAAGTGACCTCTTTGCATAAATATCTTTCTATGATCTCTTCATTCCTTAGTTCCTTGTTTGCTCCATAAAACCTTGTGTCCCATTTGTGAATGTTTTCTTTGGTCGCTCTTTTGTTCAAATTCTCTGTAGAGTTCCCTCTTAAAATTATATTTATTCCAGTGTTGTTGTTGTTTTTCACTATCCATCTTATCCCTGATTTCTTTCTTTCATTTTTTCTTTACTCTTCCCCACCCTTTTATAGTTATCATTTATTAGCAGAGCTATTTTTCTAGAAAAAAAGGTGCCAGAACTCACCATGAACGCCTCTCTTATTCTCTTATCACGGCAATGGCGCCCAACTGAGAGGAGTTCCGGCTGGAAAAAAGCCCTGGTTATTAGACGGGTAACTTTGGGGGCAGGGCAATACTTAGACTCAATAACTGTGTGCAATGTCTCATTATTTTGGATGCTTAATAATCATGCCCCCTCTTTCTATCAAAAGATTTTTTAATTGTTCATCAACTAACAGAGTAAATGTTGCAGCTCTATAAATTACGGGTTTTACTTCATGTATTTGTGGCAAGCAGAGCAGACCTTTGCCTACAGATCATAATGGGTACGTGCAATGCTTTTCTTTGTGTGAATGAGGAATGGCATATGGCTTGGTCTATGTCATTTGGTTTGTGCTGCTGCTATAGGAAGCTTTAATATGAAATTTCTAACTGTGTATACAGCAAAGAGAAGTTTAGAGTAATTAGGTATATTTTAATTTACTTAATTATGTAATAGGTTTATGTTAGAAAATGAAGATGGATGTTGAATTTGATGTTTGTAATTTTTCTTTTTTTGGTTTTGGAAATAAAAAATTAGAGAGAGAGAGAGAGAGAGAGAGAATAGAAAAATGAGAAACTGAGAAAAACCAAACTTGGCAGACTCACCCATCCCTACCAGGGCCACACCCTTTTCACTCTCTCTGTCTGCCCCCCTCTCCTCCCCCCCCTTTCTGTTGTCGAATCTGCTTTCCCGTTTCCTATTTTCTCCCTTCCCACCCCCCTTCTCTTCACATAAAATTAGACTAAGGTCCCCAACAAACTAAGCCAAGGAATGCATGTTCCCCACCCGCTGGGTGGTCCATGGGGAGGCACAAAAGTGTCTGATGGTTTGGGGAACAGCAGCAGAAACCCTTTCCCAGGACACTCAATGCATTTTCTCCCATCTTAAGTGTCCAGTAAACCACCTTTTACAAGGAGAACAGTTGGCTTTATGTTTTCCCCGCTTTGTGGATTTCTCAACTGCCCCTCCCTGAAAAAGGAGACTGATAAGATCTTTGAACAAAGATTTCTCATGAGATTCGCTTTTCTGTTCAGTTTATTGCCAAATACGTATTTCCACATGTTTGTGGAGAGGCATATTGGGAGGGTTCAGCAGTAGAACATCTAGTTTCGCTGAAAAATTCCAGGTTCAGCCACTGACATCTCCAAGTACAGCTGTGGAAGACTCCTATCTGAAACCCTAGAAGCCTTTCAGGCAGAAAATACAGACAAGTAGATGCACCAGGGGTCAGCGAACTTCTTCAGCAGGGGGCCGGTCCACTGTCCCTCAGACCTTGTGGGGGGCCGGACTATATTTTGAAAAGAAAAGAAAAATGAACGAATTCCTATGCCCCACAAATAACACAGAGATGCATTTTAAATAAAAGCACACATTCTACTCATGTACGTTTCTGAGCACAATTCAAAGTGTTGATGCTGACCTTTAAAGCCCTAAACGGCCTCGGTCCAGTATACCTGAAGGAGCATCTCCACCCCCATCGTTCTGCCTGGACACTGAGATCCAGCGTTGAGGGCCTTCTGGCGGTCCCTCACTGCAAGAAGCCAAGTTAGAGGGAACGAGGCAGAGGGCCTTCTTGGTAGTGGCACCTGCCCTGTGGAACTCGCTCCCACCAGATGTCAAAGAGAAGAACAACTACCAGATTTTTAGAAGACATCTGAAGGCAGCCCTGTTTAGGGAAGCTTTTAATGTTTAACAGACTACTGTATTTCAATACTTTGTTGGAAGCCGCCCAGGGTGACTGGGGAGACCCAGCCAGATGGGCGGGGTATAAATCATAAATTATTATTACAGTGGTACCTCGGGTTAAGTACTCAATTCATTCCAGAGGTCCATTCTTAACCTGAAACTGTTCTTAACCTGAAGACCACTTTAGCTCCTGCTGCTGCTGTGTGGCCGCTGCACGATTTCTGTTCTCATCCTGAAGCAAAGTTCTTAACCCGAGGTAATATTTCTGGGTTAGCGGAGTCTGTAACCTGAAGCGTATGTAACCTGAAGCATATGTAACCTGAGGTACCACTGTCTTATTATTATTAAACACGCTGATTCCTGGACTGTCCGCGGGCTGGATTTAGAAGGCGATTGGGCCAGATCCGGCCCCCGGGCCTTAGTTTGCCTACCCATGAGATACACTAACCATGGCTTCCCCAGAGACATCTTCGGGAAGAAATATAGACTTGATGGCCTTTTGTCTCATCCACCAGGGTTCTTCTTATGGTTCCAGCAATACAAAGACTGCTACCCCAAGTCCAGTATCTTGACTGGTGTGCTACCTGAGTGCAGAAGAGTTCAGACCTCTACCTTTGGCCTGCTTTGGTTCTTTGGGCAGATGTTGCAAGCATGTGGGGTGAAAGTGAAGGGTTGCAGCCATGGTTATCTTCAATTAGCTCCCAACCCATCGTTCAGCCCGAACACTGAGATCCAGTGCCGAGGGCCTTCTGACGGTTCCCTCATTGCGAGAAGCAAAGCTACAGGGAACCAGACAGAGGGCCTTCTCGGTAGTGGTGTCCACCCTGTGGAACACCCTCCCTTCAGATGTAAAGGAAATAAGCAGCTATCCTATCTTTAAAAGACATCTGACGGCAGCCCTGTTCAGGGAAGTTTTTAATATTTAACACTGTACTATTTTTAACACTTGATTGGGAGCTGCCCAGAGTGGCTGGGGAAACTCAGCCACATGGGCGGGGTATAAATAAATTATTATTATTATTATTATTATTATTATTATTATTATTATTATTATTATCATCATCTCTAGAAGTGGGGGTGAGAAGGAAGAGCACAGAGGCATTTCCTCAGCTTCCTTCTAAAACACCTAGCCCTGAATTCACACAAGATTCAGTAGCTGTTAGGCATCCAGCACTTTCCCACAATTTTTTCCTGCCTGCTGTGCTTTTTACAGGTTTTTTTTTTCCTAAGCAGGAAAATTAAAGGAAACGAAGGAAGGAAAGAAAAGCATGATTTCCCAAAGCATAAACAAGATTTTCTGGGAAAGCAGTAGGAGGGAAAGGATGGTTTCCAGAATATCTGGCTTCTGGCCACTGCACTGCTGAATAAGTTAGCAACAGTGTGCTAGAAACACTTGTCACTTCTCTAATTTTCTTTATTCAGTAGATTCGAATCAACTTTCCCCAACCCAGTGTCCTCAAGAAATTTTAGACTATATCTCCAGTCAACTGAACATCTGAGGCCACCAGGTTTGAGCTGATAGAAGCACACGAGGAAGAGTTAACAGAACATGACATAAATAGGATAGTATTTATATTCAGGAAAGGTAGATAAATTTGAATGGACACCCATGGAATACATGGAGGCATTTGGAACAGGGCTTCTGATGAACTTCTTAGAGAGCCAAATTTGGAAGAAGGCAAGCTTTGGGGTTTGTTGTTTAGTCATTTAGTCGTGTCCGACTCTTCGTGACTCCATGGACCAGAGCACGCCAGGCACTCCTGTCTTCCACTGCCTCCCACAGTTTGGTCAGACTCATGTTTGTAGCTTCGAGAACACTGTCCAACCATCTCGTCCTCTGTTGTCCCCTTCTCCTCGTGCCCTCAATCTTTCCCAACATCAAGGTCTTTTCCAGGGAGTCTTCTCTTCTCATGAGGTGGCCAAAGTATTGGAGCCTCAGCTTCATGATCTGTCCTTCCAGGGAGCACTCGGGGCTAATTTCCTTAAGAATGGATGCGTTTGATTTTCTAGCAGTCCATGGGACTCTCCAGAGTCTCCTCCAGCACCATAATTCAAAAGCATCAATTCTTCAGCGATCAGCCTTCTTTATGGTCCAGCTCTCACTTCCATTCATCACTACTGGGAAAACCATGGCTTTAACTATACGGACCTTTGTTGGCAAGGTGATATCTCTGCTTTTTAAGATGCTGTCTAGGTTTGCCATCACCTTTCTCCCAAGGAGCAGGCGTCTTTTAATTTCGTGACTGCTGTCACCATCTGCAGTGATCATGGAGCCTAAGAAGGTAAAATCTCTCACTGCCTCCATTTCTTCCCCTTCTATTTGCCAGGAGGTGATGGGACCAGTGGCCATGATCTTCGTTTTTTTGATGTTGAGCTTCAGACCATATTTTGCGCTCTCCTCTTTCACCCTCTCCTCTTTCACCCTCATTTGGGGTAACTCAAACTATTAAGGACTTTAAAGTTTAACAGCAACACTTTAATTTGACCCCAGAAATGGGCTGGGAGCCAGTGCAGCTCTTGAAGCACAGATGTAATGTGAAAAGAATCGCCCAGTCCCGATTAGCAATCTTCTGGCCCTATAGTGGACAAAGTGCAATTTCTGTTCTGTTTTTAAAATGCAACCCCATATAGAATGTAGTGCAATGGTCTAAGCCAGAGGTGGAGGACTGGTGCCCCTCCAGATTGGATTGGACTTCCACTCCCAGCAGCCCCAGCTAACATGGTCAATGATCAGGGACAATGGCATTTATGGTCCAGCAACGTGGGGAGTACCACAGATTCCCCATCCCTTGGCTAAATGGTAGGTTTCCAGAGTAAGGGTAATGGTAGCCAAGCTATCGCCATTCATGTATGGTCGCAACTTCAAGCCATGGACGGGCTTCAAGCTACAGAGGCCACTCGCTCCTGTAATGATAAGTGTTGGATCAATAAGCAACCACAGATACAACCTGATCCTTTTGGAGGAGTGCAATGCCTTCCTTTCAGGGGTGTGTGATGGGTTGAGCATCACTCACCTACCAGCACCTCCATCTTGCCTGTATTGGTCTCAGTTTATTTAATGAATTTTGTCATTAACAATTTTCAGCATGTTGCGGTCTAAGAGAAAATTATACGAAAATGAAATCTTGATGGTGCCTAACACTGAGTAAATTGGCAAAAATGTATACAGTCATACCTCGGGTTAAAGTAGCTTCAAGTTAAGTATTTTCGGGTTGCGCTCCGCGGCAACCCGGAAGTAACGGAGTGTGTTACTTCTGGGTTTCGCCACTCGCGCATGTGCAGATGCTCAAAATGATGTCATGCGCATGTGCGCATGCGTGAAAGTGGCGAAACGCGACCCACACACACGCAGACGCACAGACGCGTCTTACGTTTACTTCAGGATGCGACTGGGGCTCCGGAACGGATCCTGTTCGTATCCAGAGGCACTGTAAATCTAAATCAAATAAGTGTTGGAAATGTAAAGAGAAAGAAGGGTCTTTTTTCCATATGTGGTGGTGTTGTAGTAAGGTTAAAGCTTACTGGGAAATGATATGTAATGAATTGAAAAGGATGTTTAAAGTAACTTTTGTAAAAAAAAGAAAAAAGAAGCTTTTCTTTTGGGAATTATAGGGACAGAACTACCGAAACTGTATAGAAACACACACACACACACACACACACACACACGTGTAAATTTTTTATTGGTTTTTGCGCATGTTTTCCAAACATAACATCCCATCTTATACAATATAACAAACCTTTGGCTATTGCAGCCTAGGACTTCCGTCAACCTCTGTATAGAAACTTATTCATGTATGTTACTACAGCAGCAAGAATGTTACTCACCCCAAAATGGAAAGAAGCAGAAGTCCCAGCAAAGGAAGAATGGATACAAAAACTTATGGAATATGCAGAAATGGCAAAACTTACCTGAAGAATAAGAAATCAAGATAGCAAACTTTTTTATAAAAGAATGGTAATGGTTTATTGAATATTTACAGATAAATAAGAACATTGGCAGGATTATTGTAATAACCTTGCAGTTTGATAAGAGTATATATTTAAAGTAGATGGATAAATGAGCAAATTAAGTTAATTTGGATATGCAGAAGATATTAAAAATAAATTTAAGGAACCGCAGAAAGAGGGGAAAGAAGTCAAGTTTTGAAATGTTAAAATGATTGTAAAATTAGTGAAATGTATGGACCTGAAAAGCATAAATAAAATTCAAAAAAACCCCAACAAAACAATTTTCTATCCTTTCCCAAAGTCTTGCAAATACTTAACTTTTTGTTGTTGTGACAGGGTTAGTCCTAAGCCAGGGGTTGCGTGGCTTAGGTGCCCTCCAGATGTTGTGGACTACAACTCCTATATCCCAAGGTCAGCATAGCTACCTGGTTGGGGGTAGATGGGAGTTGTAATCCAACAACATCTGGAAGGTATTATGTCCACCACCCTTGATGTATGCATCAGAGTCAATTTGAGAATCACGCTCACCATTATCTGGCACGGATGGAATGATGTGTTCTCATTGTCCCCAAAAAAGATTCTGTCTGGTTAAGTAAATAGGTTTCAGGAAAACGATAAACAATGTGGTGGATGCACTTTGTTTATGGCTCAACAAACTCATGTTAGCACTAGATGGTGCTCTCAACTACGTCTAAAAAATGCATGCAAGTTACTAGAAAGGAGATAGCGACTGCTTCTCTTGATTGTCAACTTGATACGGTAGGACTGCACGCATTGTAACGTGGCTGGACTTTGGATATTGCTAGCAGGACATGAAAATTCTATCTGAAACAGTGAAAACCTGAGAGCAATGAACATACCGTATTTTTTGCTCTATAAGACTCACTTTTTCCCTCCTAAAAAGTAAGGGGAAATGTGTGTGCGTCTTATGGAGCGAATGCAGGCTGTGCAGCTATCCCAGAAGCCAGAACAGCAAGAGGGATTGCTGCTTTCGCTGCGAAGCGATCCCTCTTGCTGTTCTGGCTTCTGGGATTCAGAATATTTTTCTTGTTTTCCTCCTCCAAAAACTAGGTGCGTCTTATGGTCTGGTGCGTCTTATAGAGTGAAAAATATGGGTAATCTTGATTCTGAGATGGGATCTAGAAAGCAGGCTGCACACAAGAGGATGGTGGCTGGAACAATTCAAAATGGACCCGTCTGAAAGGGAGAAGAATAAGTTGCTGAAAAAATATTACATAACAGGAAGTTATCATGTCTGTTAGGCCAATGGGAAATATCAACAGGGAGTTCTGCAGGAATGTGAGTCAGTGACAGAGCTACTGTATTGAAGCCAGCTTGCTTGTACACAGTGGCAAAATAAGATGCAAGAAGAGAATGCCTGCTTGCCTGGGAAAATTGCTTCCACCCATTTCCACGCAGACACACCCATCTTCCATCCACGCACCTTTTTCACCTAGAGCATTTAAACTAGTATTGCAAGGGACCAGAGGCTGAATGCCTCTCAGTTCAGAGAGCTGCAATTTATAACCTATGTTAGAGTACAAATATGAAGATAATGCACGATTCTGTGAAACACCAGCTTGCGGCACAATTTCTTGCTTTGCCGGGCAATGGTGGAGCTTCTCTGGAGAGAGGTGCAGAATGGCATGAAATTCTGGTTGGTTGACAGTGGAAGGGTTTCTCCAAGCAAAATAGTTTCCCATAAATTCTCCAGAGTCCCTAATTTGTGGGGATTTCACATGGCCAAATCGAGTACTTGAAGTTCTCCTTGCTGCATTCCAAACATGCAGAGGCACTAACTGCTCCTTTATTTATCAGAGGAGAGGTCCACACCTACCCAAATTTCTGAAAGTCCCAGGTGAACAAGAGTTGCCAGTTTCCTAAGTTGCCTCTGGACTGTCAGTATATTGAGGGACGGACTTGAATGCATTTGAGCAATGTAGGTTTGCGCAGTTAAAAGAACTGTGGCGCCCTAGCACAAAAAAACAAACTTTTTAAAAATTTTAAAAATGGACTTTTGCAGTTAGAAAAGGGATGGGGAAATGTCTTGAAAGGTGTAGGATAGAGGAATGATTAATGGGAAGGGGTATAAACACTGCATGGAAATGGGGATAAATGTTTCTCATTGTATAACTAGTTGAAGGAGTGGGCATAGTCTAACCTCGATGTCAGTTTTATGCGAGAAAATCAGGACAAATGCTCCATAAACAGGGCAGCTAAGCTGCCATGGTCTTTAATATGCAGAAAAGGCTGCGAGTTGTTATTTTAGACTCCATACTTTTGGGAAGGGAGGCTTCTTTAGATGGCCTTGTGTTTCCCAATAAATCCTTCTCCTTACCTATAGCTGGGCTTTGCTGTAATTATGCATCCGCTGTGGTCTAAACCACAGAGCCTAGGGCTTGATGATCAGAAGGGTGGTGGTTCGAATCCCCGTGACAGGGTGAGCTCCCGTTGTTCGGTCCCTGCTCCTGCCCACCTAGCAGTTTGAAAGCACATCAAGTGCAAGTAGATAAATAGGTACCGCTCTGGTGGGAAGGTAAACAGCATTTCCGTGCACTGGTCTGGTTTCGCCAGAAGCGGCTTAGTCATGCTGGCCACATGACCTGGAAAAACTGTCTGCGGACAAACGCCAGTTCCCTCGGCCAGTAAAGCAAGATGAGTGCCGCAACCCCAGAGTCCTTCGTGACTGGACTTAACTGTCAGGGGTCCTTTACCTTTACCTATATATGGTCATACTATTTAAGTGTGTGTGTGTGTTTAAATCAGCACTGCTACACTGGTTGTCCACCTGTTCATTTTGCTGAACAAGGTCCCGGACCTCTGCTACAAAGTCCTGCCCTGAATGCAACACAGAAACATGATATTGCTGCTGTCCCTATTGTCTTTCAGTTACTTGTGATTTATTAATCAGAAGCATCTATATTTCCCCAGTTATTTTAATGTCTACACATGGATATTTACTCAGGCAGCCCCCAAGTTGTGAAACTCGCTCCCCACTAAGATGCACTTCCACTACGTTTTCAGCGAACGCAGTGTAACTATTCACCGTAGCCTTTGACACCTGAGATGTATATATTTAGGACCCACCCTGCTTTTAATTCATTTTCAACGGTTGGTAATGTTGGGTTGTAACCCGCCCTGGGACCTTAGGGTGAAGGGCAGGTAATAAATTAAATTAATAAGAATAAGAAAACAGTTATTGTGGCTGGAAGCATTACCTGGGAGTAAACTTTATGGAAAGTTTATTATGCTTACTTCAGAGTAGACATTTATTTATTTGTGACGTTTCTATTCCACCCCTCCTCCCCAGGGCAGCAAACAACAGAGCGACCAAACAGCACAGTTAAAAAACTGAAAAAGTAGAAAGATTTTAAAACAGTAAAAGCATCCGCAAAAAAATCAAAAAGAATCACATATCTAGTCAGATCTAACAATTTCAGACTTGCCAGAAACAGTATCTTTCAGCCCCATATACCTGGATTAATGGGAATATTTTAGTGTTCCTCCTGAATGTTAATAGTGAGGGAGACAGATGTGTCTCATAATGGAAGGCATTCTGCAAATCGGGACCCACTACCAAGAAGGCCTTGTTCAGCGCCAAGTCAGCAGAATCCAGTGGTAACAGAACCAGCAAAACCATCCCTTCTGATCAGGGAGCCTGATCTGGTAGACAGCAGAATGCACTGCAAAAGCAGTACTATATTTCTAGAAGAAGAGATGCTGGAACTCACAATGAACGCCTCCCTTGTTCTCTTATACTGTAATGGCAATGGCACCCACCTGAGAGGGGCCTGAACTGCGTTCCGACTTAAAAAAACCCCTGTGCTACAGTAATCTACATTTTTAAAGAAACACAAACATAGCATATGCTATTAACATTTCCTTTTGCTTTTTCGCGGTCTGAACTTGAATGTGTCCAAGAACCTTTGCTGAGAATTTAGCTTCACCTTTCGAGATCTCTTTGTTTTTCGCTGTTGTCTACTGCAGTCTGAAATGGCGCTTCTGCATTAAAAAATGGTATATAGACTTTATAAATGAATGGCTGAGACATGTATTTGCAAGTAAGATATATGTACTTGCTTTGCCAGATTGTGTGTGTGTGGCTTAAAATCACACACCTACCAACACTATTGGGACGCGGGTGGCGCTGTGAGTTAAACCACAGAGCTAGGACTTGCTGATCAGAAGGTCGGCGGTTCGAATCCCCGCGACGGGGTGAGCTCCCGTTGCTCGGTCCCTGCTCCTGCCAACCTAGCAGTTCGTAAGTACGTCAAAGTGCAAGTAGATAAATAGGTACCGCTCCAGCGGGAAGGTAAACAGCGTTTCTGTGCGTTGCTCTGGTTCGCCAGAAGCGGCTTAGTCATGCTGGCCACATGACCCGGAAGCTGTACACCGGCTCCCTCAGCCAATAAAGCGAGATGAGCGCCGCAACCCCAGAGCTGGCCACGACTGGACCTAATGGTCAGGGGTCCCTTTACCTTTACCAACACTATCCGCCACAGGCTGAGGGGTGCCAAGGGGCCGTGGGCCCCCTTAAATTTTCAAGGAGGGGGCCATCCCATGGCAATGTGTGCACACCATTCTACGTGTTCACGTCATGCATGTAAACAACGCGTCATCAAAAAAGCGGACACAGATTGCCAATTTGTAGCTATAGATGCAAACATACTATACACACAATATATCTCACCATAGTTTGTGGCCAGGTAACCTGTCTGCCGACCAGGTAATGGGTCCCTTCAAGGCTCCTGTTCTCCCTCTCTAGGGTTAATCATCTCTAAACTAGATGGCAAATTGAGTCCTGCTCCTTTAAAAGCTGTGTAGAAGAGGGGCCTGGGGGATTTTGCCTAGAAGAGGGCATTTGCCCTGCAAGATGCCTTTGCTGAAACTCCCTTTCCAATACAACTATAAAAGGTTCAGGAGCACATTTTTCTCTTGCACGTGACTCTGCTATCCCTACTCCAGCATTAGTTGATTATTCCCAAGTGCCAACTAGCTGCAGACTTTCTTTATTACTCTAAATGCCTCCCATCTGAAGAAGTGTGCATGCACACGAAAGCTCATACCAAGAACTAACTTAGTTGGTCTTTAAGGTGCTACTGGAAGAATTTTTTTTTTTGTTTTGCCTCCCAAAAGACAGCCTTTTCACGTGCTACTAGAGCTCATGATTGAGAATCTTTTTAGTGGTGTTTAGTAATTCCACCCCCCCTTTTCCTTTTGTCCTATTAGTTATAATTATACCATAACCTCCACCCTAAATAATTTACCTCCAGCCTTGTTTTCACCATCCAAATATTTCTAGGCATCTGTCACAATCTGCTTAATTTGTTTCTTAGCCAAGTTATGTGTGTTTACTTAGGATTTTGTTTTCTTCCCCCACATAACCATCCATCATCCTTGCCGAGTCTGCTTGTTGACTGATCCATTCATCAGCCTTGCAAGGTTGCCTCCCTCTTGGCCTTCTGTGAACTCCCTTGTTGTTTGTCAATAGGGCTTCTCCTAAGGCATGAATAAAGTGTTTCATAAAACTTGGTACAAAAAGAGACATCCCTGAGAAATGGCTCACAAACCTCTCTGGCAGAGTTTGGCGACTGCAATATGGCTCCTTAAAAATTATCTGCAGTACTGTCTGCTCCTTCATTTAAAAAATTGCTCGAAAGGGTTACCAGTGAGGGTTACCAGTGAGGAAGTACATAGAAAGCAGTTTCAGCTCTTTATGTTATCAATGGGTTGGGTCCAAATATGTGTTTCCATTAGAGGAAGTGCCCTTTTACTTGGATAAGAGTGCTGTGGGAGGGAGAAAAGCTCCTCCGTTTGTGCAGATTCTTGATGGAGGCTTTGCACAAGACCATAGCTGTCAAGTGTCCCTTATTTGAAGGGACAGTCCCTTATTCCAGCGCCATGTCCCGCTGCTGTCCCTTATTGATGGATGTCCCTTAAATGTCCCTTAAATGATGTCCCTTAAATTTCAAAGGAAGCAGCTCCTCTCCCTCCCTCCCTCCCTGCCAGCCAGGGAGGAGGGAGGCTCCAACTGTGTTGCTTGGCTGTGTTGCTCACCCAATAAGAAGTCTAAGAACGACTGGGGGGTGGAGCTTGCATGCCTTGTGTGTGGCTAGTTAATGCAAGCTGAGGGGTTTTTTGAATGCTGGACGCCATTTGTTGCACGTGCTGCTGCAAACTTTGCAGTGCAAAGCCAGGCCGGGGAGCCATCTTAAGTTGAGGCTGCATAGGCCTTGTGGTGCATGTGATTCAGATTCTATTCAGTTGAACCTCTGGTTACAAAGTTGGTTGGACAGTGTTCTCGAAGCTACCAGCATGAGTTTGACCAGACTGCAGGAGGACAGGAAGACTGGAGTGCCTGGAACAGGTGAGGCTGCAGGTCGCTTATTTTGGCTGCTGGTCCCTTATTTTCAAGGCTGCTGGTCCCTTATTTTTAAATCTGTAAGTTGACAGCTATGCACAAGACCTTTACGGGGCCCAGTGTGCTACAGCTTGTACCTTCTTTTATTCATCCTTTTCATACTGTAACCCAGTCCCTGACTCATCACTGCCCTGCATTGTACAAAGACTTCTTCCAGCGCTTAAGCAAGAGGTATGAAAAACAGAGCCAATACATCTTTTCCTTCTGTTCACGGTTCTTAGGATCCAGCTACAACTACATGCTAAATCTACAAGGTGTGACCGGAAAGTTCGGTGAATGGCCACAGAAATCGGACAGTGAGAAATATTCAAACATACATACCTTACAGGCCTTCAAAGTAGGCCCCCTCTGATACAATGCACCATTGACAACGTTCGTGGAACTGCTGGAAACGTCTGGAGAAGTCCTCTTTTCCTACTGCTTTCAGTTCCCTCGTCACAGCAGCTTGGACGTGCGAAATGTTGGGAAATCTGTGCCCTTTCAGTGCGGATTTCAGTTCTGGAAAAAGAAAGAAATCTGGCGGAGCCAGATAGAGAGAATATGGAGGGTAGGACAACTCAGTAACCTCAGTAACAATTTCACGTGGAATAGACAATTCTTCCACCATCTTTCAGACGGACAAACGCCGATCCTGCATCAATAACTCACAAACTCTGTTGACATTTGCCGCCTTTCTGCTTGTTGATGGTCTGCCAGATCAAGGGTCATCTTCGATGGTTTGCCGCCCTTCACGGAAACACTTAAACCACTCAGACATTGTCTTTTGAGTTACAGCTTCATCTCCATACACAATTGTGAGCATTTCATGGGTTTCCGATGCCGATTGCATGTTAGATTTTTTCTCGCTGTCTGATTTCTGTAACCATTCACTGAACATTCCAGTCACACCTTGTATTACACATTAATAAAAGAGCAGGCAAGGGGACCTTATGTCTGTACTGGACCACAGTAGATAAAAATTAAGAATAGGGTAAAATTCAGCAATCTGTATATAATCAGACCTGTCCTCTGAAATGCTTAGAAAGTACATGCTCTTAATTGGCTTTCCATTGATATTTATAATTTTAAAGAGTAAATACAGTATGTATTCATCCTCCTAAAGAAAGGAATTTAATTTTGGAAATGCTTAGGGATATTGATGTTATTATAGATGCCAGATGGTGGTGATTATGTGATGAAATTATTATATAATTATGGTGAGGGAGGTATGTTTTGCTTTTGTGGAAGATTGATTAATTGATTCATATATGAATGAAACTTTTTCACGTTTTAAGAACTCTAGCTTGTTTTCCTGTTTCCTTTTGGTATGTATCATAAGGGATAGATCTTGGGCCTCACCTAACAATTGATTTTTAAAAGGGGTATGTTTGCCACGGCGGGACGCGGGTGGCGCTGGGGGTTAAACCACAGAGCCTAGGACTTGCCGATCAGAAGGTCGGTGGTTCGAATCCCTGCAACGGGGTGAGCTCCCATTGCTCGGTCCCTGCTCCCGCCAACCTAGCAGTTCGAAAGCATGTCAAAGTGCAAGTAGATAAATAGGTACCGCTCCAGTGGGAAGGTAAATGGCGTTTCTGTGTGCTGCTCTGGTTCTCCAGAAGCAGCTTAGTCATGCTGGCCACATGACCTGGAAGCTGTACGCCGGCTCCCTTGGCCAATAAAGCGAGATGAGCACCGCAACCCCAGAGTCGTCTGCGACTGGACCTAATGGTCAGGGGTCCCTTTACCTTTATGTTTGCCACAGCAGAACCGAAAACATGTTGGAAAATGTAGAAATAAAATACAAACAAAATGTTATTAACATTTCAGCACGTGGAGCCCAGTTGCACCTCACCTCACCTGCACCTCAAGGATATTAAATCACTGGAGATAAAATTGGTATGTTTGACTAGAGAAAAACTCATTTCTGACACCAGAATTGCTTGGGAATTCTAAGAAACCAAAAACAATCTGCAGTTGTGAAAGGTTGATTCAAAATGCTCTACATAGCTGTCAACATTTCCCTTTTCGTGCGAGGAATCCTATTCGGAATAAGGGAATTTCCCTTAAAAAAGGGGAAACGTTGACAGCTATGGTGCTCTATCCAAATGAAAACCTATTCCTCAGTGTCAGGAACCATCCTGCACAATTTGGTTACGAGGCCTTAAGAGGCATCCAGACAGACAAGCCACTTTCTAAAATATATAGCAGATAAGATGCATCGGACCCACTGAGGTTGGAGTAAACAAGCAAATGGCTTCAGGAAATAGAAAGGAAGACAAGCTCAAACCTACCCATTTTTATGTTGTGTTTCAGAAGGGGTGGTGATTGACAGGTAGGAGGGGGGGGGGAAACTGTCCAATCAGACAGAATCTTGGGTCTCTGTCAGATCCAACAGTTACAGAAGATGCCAACGTCTGCCAATTTGCTATCTTGGGGAAATGGCTCTAGGGGGTGTAATATGAGGAAACCTCTCTCTTCCTTAACTGCCAAACACACCAGTGCATGTTTTCCTGCAAAGCTCAGGATTACGTGTGTTGCTAACTTTGCTGTTGTGGAAGGAGGTTGCTCTGGCAAACATAACACTTGCTTTTGGTACTGCAGTCTTCCTAATGCTCCAGATTTTTTAATGTGTCTTATTATATTATTACATTATTACACTAAGCACTGCACTTGTCAAAAACCAACATTATTATTATTATTATTTTAAAAAACCAGCATTATTTAAATGTGTGCAAATACATATATTTGCCTTGAAGATCAGGCAACTTGGAAAAGTGTGCTTTCTTTGAAACTAAATTTTGAAACTAAGTTTTGATCCTGTCTTCCTAAGTTTTCCTTCCATCTTCCATTTCTGCTGTAACATTGTAAACTTTATAACTATGTGCTGATGTCTTCTTTTTCTTCTTATTGTTTATAGGGATGGTTGACGCTGTCAGTTTTTGGCTTCTATCAGCTTCTAATTTCTCCAGTTTTAAGTTCAGTTCACATAAGTATGTGATTTTTTTTTTAATGTCCTCACGAAGATTCATTAGCATTTTAGTGCAATTTTCTCTAGAACATACACATTTTTGCAAAGCAATTTCCCCATATACAATGCAGCTTTGTATGTTATTTTCACTAATACATGCGTTTTATGTACATATTACCCTTGCCTACGCATTTTTGTACACATGGCTGGAGGACTGCACTGCAAAATTCAGAGAAGTGTTTTTCAAAGCACAGGTTTTTAGGTTTGCATATTATTTCAGAAAGTGAATTAGACAAGTTCATGTGAACTGAATTTAATTTCTGCCCATCACTGATGGTTTACTTGGCATGACTCAGGTCCTGCATGTTGCAGATAGAGGCTTTGTTTTCAGCTTGGAGATGGAGGTGCTTTTGCAAATGTTTTTTCCACCATTTACTTGGCATTGCTCTGGTTCTTAGGTAAAGGGCCCCCTGACCATTAGGTCCAGTCGCGGACGACTCTGAGGTTGCAGCGCTCATCTTGCTTTACTGGCTGAGGGAGCCAGCATACAGCTTCCGGGTCATGTGTCCAGCATGACTAAGCCGCTTCTGGCGAAACAAGAGCAGCGCATGGAAACACTGTTTACCTTCCCACCGGAGCGGTACCTATTTATCTACTTGCACTTTGACATGCTTTCGAACTGCTAGGTTGGCAGGAGCAGGGACCAAGCAACGGGAGCTCACCCCGTCGTGGGGATTCGAACTGCCGACCTTTTGCTCGGCAAGTCCTAGGCTCTGTGGTTTAACCCACAGCGCCACCCACATCCCTGCTCTGGTTCTTATATTGCAAGAAAAAGCCCCCCACCCCCAGGATAACAACCACTTCATCCCAGGACCCGCCTGCCATGGCTTCAGTCTCCATTCCATCAACAAACGTGACATAACACTGTCTTAATGAACAATGTGATGCTATGCGTTATAGTAAATATCTTACTTTCCAAGTCACCCTTGCAACTTTGTCAAATTGCCCCTTTGTTTTGTACTGAACATTGCAACTCCACCCAGTTTAATACAACCTGCATTTTAGTAGCATGTGCTTTTCATATACCTACTTACCATAGATAACTCCACTTAATAAAAAGAAGACTGATCTTTTCGGCCACCCAGTAGACACCTCTCTGTTTCACTCATCCCTGCCCTTCATTGTTTGGATCCTACAGAAAGTATTTAATTCATGGGCCGATGTGCACAACATTGATCAAACATTTAGGAGTGAGTTGTCATTAGGCTCTTCATGGCCTGTAAATACATGTGCTTCTGCTATTCCCTTGTGAAATGTTTATGTTATTTTTAAAAGCAGTTGGGATTGTTTGGCTAGATACAGATTTTTACCTGCCCCAGGCTCCCTTATCACTGATGGTTGGTTGTTTACATTGCGGTTTCCCACCTGCATAAGAGTGCCATTTGCAAAATGGTTTATATTGCAGAGATATATTGTGATTTCCAAGCAGGGGACCGGGACCAATTGGCTAATGAACATCTACAGAGATAATACCCATCCAAAGCGTTTACCAGACCAGGTAGACATGCAGAGTGACAGGTTAGAGATAGACAAATGGGAAACGGGCAAGAACATTTTGTAAAGGCCACAGATAAAACACCAATGAAGGGAACTCATAGGTATGAGTTACCAGCTAACTTATGCACTGCTTTGTGTTTCTGATCTTGTAGCATTGCAGCATAGGTGAAACAATGGATGTATATCAGTACAATAGCAAACAGTGGATACACATGACTTGCAAACCATTTCCGGTTCTGCATTTGATTCCAAGCAACTAGAAGCAGTTCACAGCTAGAATGTGAGGCAAAGCTTGATTGCTGCAGTTGCTCTGAGAGGCCACAATCCTCTGCATATTTACATTGGGAATAAATCCTGTTGAACACAATGTGACTTCAGAGTAAACATGCACAGACTTGAGCTGCAAATAATATAAGCCTGCAATCTTATGCACTGAAACAAATGGACATTTGACATCTTCCTGCCCAAGGCAAAGGACAAGATACCCCCCCTATTTCATATGCAGAAGCTGATTAGATTGGCAGTTGAATCTTATTTTTACGCTGGTGATAGAAGACTTGGGGACGAGGGTAACGCTGTGATCTAAACCACTGAGCCTCTTGGGCTTGCCGATCGGAAGGTCAGCAGTTCGAATCCCCGTGACAGGGTGAACTCCCGTTGTTCAGTCCCAGCTCCTGCCAACCTAGCAGTTTGAAAGCATGTCAAATTGCAAGTACAGTGGTACCTCGGGTTACATACGCTTCAGGTTACATACGCTTCAGGTTACAGACTCCACTAACCCAGAAATAGTGCTTCAGGTTAAGAACTTTGCTTCAGGATGAGAACAGAAATCGTGCTCCGGCGGTGCGGCAGCAGCAGGAGGCCCCATTAGCTAAAGTGGTGCTTCAGGTTAAGAACAGTTTCAAGTTAAGTACGGACCTCCGGAACGAATTAAGTACTTAACCCGAGGTACCACTGTGGATAAATAGGTACCGCTCTGGCGGGAAGGTAGACAGTGTTTCTATGTGCTGCTCTGGTTTTGCCAGAAGCGGCTTAGTCATGCTGGCCACATTACCCTGAAAAACTGCGGACAAATGTCGGCTCCCTTGGCCAGTAAAGTGAGATGAGCACCGTAACCCCAGAGTAGTTTGCGACTGGACTTAACTGTCAGGGGTCCTTTACCTTTACCTTTTTAATAGAACACTGGACTCATGAGGGCAGCAGATTGGCTTAGAGTTGATAGATCTCCACTTCATTCTGCCCAATGGTAGGGCCAGACCTACTTAAGTGTTTGAACTCACCTCAACAAAAATATCTCATTTGATTCCAAACTGTGAGGGAGTTTTCTAACCTTGTATAATACAAGGATTTGCATCTTGGTTGAGGTGATTTTGAAAAAAACTATAGATATTACCAGCTGTATTTCAGACAGATGTTTCATATACAACAACAGGGAATGAAGACATTTTTTACTTTTATCTGATGGCAAGACTTTTTAAAATCTGGGAGCGTTTCTGTCTTTAATCAGCAGAATATTGGGAAAGCTGGCTCTATCACACAAGATACAGTGGATTGCTCTATGTACAGAAGCAGGTTAGCATTTTATATGCTAGTCTAATGAAGACTGGCATTCTGGAATCATCCGGCACTCTGCAAATATGTGGAATTCACCAGCCATTTTTTAAAAACCACACCCTACAATGGGTGGAGACGAACAAAGGTGTTTGTGGTATAGGCAAGGGTTTTGCAGAAACTTTGTGTTGGTTAAGAGCACACTCAAGGCAAACTTTGGGTTGTGCAACTGCTGGGACACCCAGAAATCAATATGGTGCAATTCCGGAGAGGAGCTGAAATAAAGAGGTTATTCTGGTCAGCTTCAGTTATTGAACAGTTAACAGAGTGGTCCTCTGGTAGTTATTCCTGTGTGTTGATGGAACTGAATAATTTGTTATTTTATTTGTTACATTTATATCCACCCTTCTAAGAGATCATTTGTGTTCATGACCCCCTTTGCAACTTTATCCGCAGAAGAACTCTGTGAGGTAGATTAGACTGAGATAGTGAGAGGAATACAGCACATTTTACTAATGAGCATGGGCGGAAGTTTATATTATGAAAGCAACACTGGTGCAGGAAGGCGGTGGGAGGGACTTAACAGGACAGGATTATTGACAGGAAGAAATGCATGTTATCCCTGGAAAGTTTCCCAGAACATAATGTGGCCTTCAGGCTGAAACAGATTCCCCACCTCTGCTGTATAATCTTCCATTACCCAGGTGCTGGGTATAAATCTGGTCTGGTGTAATGTGCAGGTGTATACGAATGGAAGCAGTCTTTTGGGTACTTCCAAAGGAATGGGTCAACACCAGCATTCTGAATTGGGCCTAGAAACCAACAGGGAGCCAATGGGGTTGTTGTTTTAGATTGCTGCTGTATGTTCTTGCCCTGGTTAACCATCAGGAAACAGCATGGTATACCAATTGTAGGGGACGTGGGTGGCGCTGTGGTCTAAACCAATGAGCCTCTTGGGCTTGCCAACTGGAAGGTTGGCGGTTCGAATGCCCACAAGGGGGTGAGCTCCCATTGCTCAGCTCCTGACAACCTAGCAGTTCGAAAGCACACCAGTACAAGTAGATAAATAGGTACCGCTGTGGCAGGTAGGTAAACGGCGTTTCTGTGCGCTCTGGTTTCTGTCACGGTGTCCCATTGTGCCAGAAGCGGTTTAGTCATGCTACCACATGACCCGGAAAGCTGTCTGTGGACAAACGCCGGCTCCCTCGGTCTGAAAATCAAGATGAGCGCCGTAACCCCATAGTCGCCTTTGATTGGACAACCATCCAGTGGTCCTTTACCTTTACCAATTGTAAATTGGAATAGCGCTTCAAAGGCAGCACCAAATAAAGCATGTTACAGCAATCTAGTGATTTGAGCATGAATTACTGTGGCTATGTAATTCCTTTCTAGGAAAAAAACCAGTTGGCAAACAAGACTAAGGACCACTGGGGAGAAAAAGTGTTGGCCTTCAAGGAGAATGCAACTCTGTCCAAAGCATGTTATCTCTCTACACCAGAATCAACATTTTTCATTAATAGGACTCCTGTCTTGTCCAGGTTAAGTTTATGTGTAGCGCTAACATGGTGTGTACTGATATCTGCACAAGCATCACAGAGGGTGTGACTACTGTTATTCTGCAACGAAAAAAGCTGGAGAAGCACCGCGCTAATTTTTACAGCCTTTTAAAATTATGGATGTAACAGCTGCCGCTGGCCAATTCCTATGAGAAATAACACAGAGCTCAGGTTATTGCAATACTATTCCGTAGTATATTTGAAGTGTGCCACAACAATATATAATGAAACCTGTACCACAATTCAAAAATTACATCATTTTTTGTGGTAACTGTCTTTGGGGCCAATGCATGTCTTTGTTCACTTTACAATCCAAGGTGGTTTTTTTGTCTTTTTTTTACTGAGCAAGGCAAAATACTGTCTCTATGCTTTTTCCTACTATTTAATGCATTAAAAAAATAGTAAGCAATTTATAAAAATCATTTTATTTTTAATGAAAGCAAATCACTGTACTTTCTGTAGTCCTCCTCTCAAAGTGGCTGCAGGCCTAAGATTACTCCTCCTGAGACATATATATATATATATATATATATAAATTTTTTTATTAAGTTTTCTGTTTTACAGTTTTGAATACTCATTTAAACTTCCCTTCTTCTCTTTCCATGCATACCATAAATGGTAATGCATACCATAAATCCCTGCGTATTTTACATAAACTAAACCATTCAGTATTCCATCAAAACTTATTTACACTGTTGAATTTATCTTAATGCTGCCAACTTTTTCAACTCCTCTTGAGACTCAATCTTCTTTGCATACTAACCC
This sequence comes from Podarcis siculus, assembly GCA_034642415.1. NCBI lineage: Eukaryota > Metazoa > Chordata > Lepidosauria > Squamata > Lacertidae > Podarcis > Podarcis siculus. Next base: position 1,156,608 of record JAXCMG010000058.1, on the reverse strand, counting down.
GGGACCAAACTCAGTTGAACACTTCCCCCAGTGACATGGTCCCTATTTAATTCAGGCCGTTCTGTGGTTGCTGTTACGGTGTCACAAGAATATCTGTGTTTAGAAATATAGCCAGAAACATGTTCTAGAAGAGTAGCCAGGTCATTCTGTTGCAGCAAAAATGGGCATTTTTCAATTGAACATATGAAGTCCTACTTGCCTTACACCAGGGAGGGAGCTGGTGCCGCCGGGATATTGTCATGCATAAATGTTACTGACAAACACATCCAGTTCTTAGATTTGCCACATGTGTTTTTCACAGCATCAAACATTTGAATGCTAAAAATGTGATATTTCTGCAAACAAAGGCATGCACCTGAGCCTGAGATAATATGCGGTCTGCATACAACAAGTGGTAAGCAAATTCAGTACCTGTGAAAAACAGATTATTTGAAATTTGTGCAATTTCTTTCTGTATAGAAGAGCCCTTAAACTTCATAATTTCTTCCCCCACTTTAGAAACGGTGTTTCATAATGGCATACATTCTTTCCAAATACAATGTATTATATTGTCCTTAAGAAAACTCTTAAGTGCCTAAATACATTAAGTCAGTACAGCTTTGCTGGAACAAGTGCATTTAGGCTGGTAGCCAAAGTTAATGTGTTCAGTACTGCAGATCTTACATAACGCTTTCTGTGTGAAGTTCTCACAGTGCTTTACAAACACTTATTTATTAGGCCTCCGCCCTTTGCGCACACTTTTTAAAATAGTACGGCTTAGATTCATGTTCTGCAGCTCTGATAGTGTGGACTTCTGTGAATAGGACCAACCAAAGAGAACCGAGATTTTTCTCCTGTGCCTTTAAAAACTAACAACCCAATGCACAGGTTTTAATCAGAATTGAAGCTTTTCCCATTTGTTTACATGCCAGGAAAAGCTGCTGAGCTCAGGGATGGTAACCGTAGCTGTAAAAATGCAGAAAAGATTTATAGATAAATAAACATAGATCAAAACCCTCAAATCATTTAATTAGAAGTCTATAAAGTACAAGTAACTTTACGGTTCCATGTGAACTGTAGTAAAAAAACCCCACAGACTTCTGATTTCAGAATCAGTATCCAAAGTAAATTTAGGTAATTTGTTAGTTTAGTGGTTGCAGCTAGGATTAGGAATAAATTTCCAACTTATTGGGAACTAGATCAGGATTTAAGCATGGAAGTATCATTTTGAAGCATTCTCAGTCCTTCAACTTTTTCTTTAATGCAAAGAAGTAATAGTCCATTTCCTCAGGAACATTTAAAAAAATATTTTATTTATAAATATCATGCTCATGCCCTTGGGATTCATGGTATCCTCACTTAAAGCTGAAAAGTTACTGAGTAGCATATTTCTGTCATTGTTATCATCTTAAAGATTATATATATGTATGCTACATAGTTGAAAATGAGACTTTACCAGCTTGAAATAATTTGCCTTGCATTGCCTGCTTTAACTCTTATTATATCCTGGAGCGAGCATGGGTTTTGTGGTGATCAGCTCTAAAAGGATTACATTGAGTCATTGAATGATGACTAGGATGACTAATTTATATGATATAAACTGCTGCTCAGAAACGGCTAATGAAGACTACAGGATACACCTGTTTCTCTGTTGCTTTTAAGCGCTGCTGCATTGTTCTTTCCCTTATGACCGTCACAGGTCAAAACCTGAAGTTTCTCAATTCTGAAAATTAGTGTGTTCCACAATATACTTGGTCACCGAGTTGTTTTAACATTATTGGGGTTTGAATCATCAACACGTCCACCTACTACTGCTCTGGATTGAACTGCATAAGGAGATTTATTTTACAAGTAGGACCTGTCAGAATGCGTGCAGCAATAACTTACATCAATATCCTAAGTATTTAAGATTTAATCACCAGGTTTGGGGATTGCTTGTGGCAATGAAGCCTAATCTCTCTTGAAAATGTCAACAAGTTATTTCGCACTTTGAAGGCTATCACGTTTAGTTTTGAGTTTTGCCCATCATGGCTCCTGAAAGTCAAAGTTAACTTGAAGGAAATGGCCGTTGGGTCGGGAGGACCAGAGAATTCTGTCCTCCTTAAAGACTGCAGTGATTCAGTCACTTATAAAATAAAATAAGCTAGTGTTAAAGGTAAAGGTAAAGGTAAAGGGACCTCTGAACATTAGGTCCAGTCGTGACCGACTCTGGGGTTGTGGCTCTCATCTTGCTTTATTGGCTGAGGGAGCTGGCGTACAGCTTCCGGGTCATGTGGCCAGCAGGACTAAGCCGCTTCTGGCAAACCAGAGCAGCGCACAGAAACACCGTTTACCTTCCCGTAGGAGCGGTACCTATTTATCTACCTGCACTTTGACGTGCTTTCGAACTGCTAGGTTGGCAGGAGCAGGGACCGAGCAATGGGAGCTCACCCCATTGCGGGGATTCGAACCGCCGACCTTCTGATCGGCAAGCCGTAGGCTCTGTGGTTTAACCCACAGCGCCAGGACTTCTCTTTTAAGGAAGGGTGGTAATATGTTACTGCTGCAACTCCTGGGGTTCATGAGTGGTAGATCCTTCTTCAATCCTTTTTGGGCTGGTTTCTGACCTGGCTAGGCAGAGGAGACCTAAATTGTCATGGGCCAGGAGTTGACTTCACCTGCTGAGCAACAGCCTGAAGGAGCAGAAGTTGAAGTGACTTTACCTGCTGCTGATCAGCCTTCTTGCTGATGAGAACCAGCTGGCTCCAGCTTTCTTAAGCAGGGCTTCCAGCCTCAGCCAGTTGCTGGAAACAACATTCGTTATTCCTGGCCAGGCCTTGCTGCTGTTTGTGACCTTGGACCCTTGGCTTCCTTGACCCACCCTGGATCGTCTGACTACATGAACTGAGATATTCCTGACCTTAGGGCTGGACTGAACCTTGTATATACGGACTTTGCCTCCAGGCAAGTACTGCCCCTGAGACTCCTTCCACTGAGCTCTGCCATGGCTGGCAGCAAAGGTCTACAACATCAATGTCCTGTCCTAGCAAATAAGTTTGTGGGCAAAGTCAGATGCTGTAGCACCACAGAGTGAGCAACCTGCCCCAACAATGGCTAGTGATGGAATGAGGCCTCCAAACCACCGTCCTTCTGCTCCACACCTTTTGTGAGAACTGCAGCCCTTAAGGGGCCAACTCTTAAGGGTGCTTGGTTTCTTATACCCAGGGAAAGGTGCCTGTGAGGGTCCCAGTTCTACCTCTATACCCCCTGGTGTTGTGAGATATGGGCCAGGATGGAGGTTGCTGTACACGAATCTTAGATTTAGTGGACCTGATCACCAGCACCAGGCTCAGTGTCACAAACCTTTGCCAGATACAGCCCCTTAGTTAGGGTCTTCCTTGCTGTAGAACTCTGGGGTCATAATACTAATTTCGCCCAGTGGGTGACATGTGCTGAGATTGATAGTGACAATGTGAATCAGTTAATATTGAGAGATGTCTTTGGATTTGCTGAATCGGTGAGCTCAAACATCTAACTGGGGTCTCGCGGCTAACCTTGTTGATCTGCATATCTGCCTCTTGCTATATCAACAGTTCAACAACATCTTGAGTTGGTGGGGAGCAGAAAAACATGACCCTTTACAGAGATAGGTGAAAGGAACCAAAAATGGATGCCCATTATACGTGCAAAGTTCCATTTTGAAGCCTTATATCCTGTATCATGAAGTACCCTGCTCAGTTATATATGCAATATGCCATTTTGATTGCTTCCAGGTCATCTGTTTATTGAGCATATACCATGTATATCAAAACATGTTAAACTTGCTCATTCTGCCTTGGACTTCTGCCCTCAAGGCACCACTGCTTAACAGGTAGTTCTACCAGGGCCGGCCCACCTATGAGACAAGGTGAGACGACTGCTTCTGGCAGCAGGATCCACAGGGGCAGCAGCATGCAGATAATAGAATCCTAGAATTGACCCAGAGTGTCATCTAGTTCAACACCCTTCAGTGTAGATCTTTGAGGTGTGTGCACACCTTGTTAAAAATACAAATTATGTTCCAAAAGCTTTCAGGACAGATTTCTCTCACCTCCCCTTTTAGACGGAAGTACTGTTTATGGGAAAGGGACGCGGGTGGTGCTGTGGTCTAAACCACTGAGCCTCTTGGGCTTCCCGACCAGAAGGTTGGCGGTTCGATTCCCCGCGACGGGGTGAGCTCCTGTTGTTCGGTCCCTGCTCCTGCCAACCTAGCAATTCGAAAGCACGTCAAGTGCAAGTAGATAAATAGGTACCGCTCCGGTGGGAAGGTAAACAGCGTTTCCATGCGCTGCTCTGCTTTCACCAGAAGCAACTTAGTCATGCTAGCCACATGACCCCGAAGCTGTCTGTGGAAAAATGCTGGTTCCCTCGGCCTATAGAGCGAGATAAGCATGCAACCCCAGAGTTGTACCTTTACCTTTACTGTTTCTGGGGGACAGGGTGCAGGTGGGTGTAGAAGACTCCCTGGTCCTGAATGGAGTAACTGTGTCCCTGAAGGACCAGGTGCGCAGCCTGGGAGTCATTTTGGACTCACAGCTGTCCATGGAGGCGCAGGTCAATTCTGTGTCCAGGGCAGCTGTTTATCAGCTCCATCTGGTACGCAGGCTGAGACCCTACCTGCCAGAGTGGTGCATGCTCTGGTTATCTCCCGCTTGGACTACAGCAATGCACTCTCTGTGAGGTTACCTTTGAAGGAGACGCAGAAACTGCAACTAATCCAAAATGCGGCAGCCAGACTGGCGACCGGAAGCAGCCACCGGGACCATATGACACCGGTCCTGAAATATTCACATTGGCTCCCAGTACATTTCCAAGCACAATTCAAAGTGTTGGTCAGTTGGTGCTGACCTTGAAAGCCGTAAACTGCCTCGTCAGTATACAGTGGTACCTCTGGTTACGTACTTAATTCGTTCCTGAGGTCCGTTCTTAACCTGAAACTGTTCTTAACCTGAAACTGTTATTAACTTTAGCTAATGGGGCTTTCCGCCGCCGGAGCACGAATTCTGTTCTCATCCTGAAGCAAAGTTCTTAACCTGAAGCACTATTTCTGGGTTAGCAGAGTCTGTAACCTGAAGTGTATGTAACCTGAAGCATATGTATGTAACCCGAGGTACCACTGTACCTGAAGGAGTGTCTCCACCCCCACTGTTCTGCTTGAACATGAGGTCCAGCTCCGAGGGCCTTCTGGCGGTTCCCTCACTGTGACAAGTGAGGTTACAGGGGACCAGGCAGAGGGCCTTCTCGGTGGTGGCACCCGCCCTGTGGAACGCCCTCCCACCAGGTGTCGAGGAAATAAAGAACCACACAACCTTTGGCAACCCTGTACGGTATAGGAAAGTTTTTTAATGTTTGACATTTTATTATGCTTTCATATGTGTTGGGCGGGATACAAAGAATAAAGTTGTTGTTATTAGAAAATGTGGGGTCCGGCGACCATGATGACGAATGGAAGGACGACGGGGACCGAGGAAACGCTTCAGCTGAGGGGAAAGCAACGCGCGCTCTTCGCTCCCCTGCCAGCCGCGAGCGGCAAGAGCGGGCAGGCAAGTGCGCGGCTCCGCCTGGGAGCCCTCGGCCGCGATGGGCCTGCCAGCTGCTGAGGCGAGCGGGGAGGGCGGGCTTGGTTACGCATTGCGGCTGCAGAGAAGCTGAAGCTGCCGCCGCCCGGGCACAGCCAGAGACAGCCAGCCAGCCAGCCAAGCTGCGCGCCTGGTGCAGAGCGAGGCGACTGCTGGTCGGGGAGGCGGGCTGACGAAGGGGCAGCGGCCAGGAGGGAGGGCAGGAGGGCTGGCTAAACCCAGCGCCGCTCCGCCTCGAGGGGCCGGGAGCGCAACGCGCCGCGGTGGGCGGAGTGTCAACCCTCTCCGCTGTTGCTTGGCTGCTACCTATTCATTCAGCCAGTCACCTAAAATGGCTGGAGAGACGAGGAGGTGGAGGAGGCGCCGGAGGTGAGGCGCGCAGCTCCCTCGGGCCGCCTCCCCGCCGAAGAGCGGCTCCCGCCGCCTCCTCCGCTCGTCCCTCCTCACCTTCGGTTCCCGTGCGCAATTCGAATTAAATGACACGCTCTTTCTCCCGAGCCCGCCGCGCCTCCCAGCTCTGAGCCATGTCGGCCGGCCAAGACGAGAGCTCCGTCCGGGTGGCTGTCAGGTGAGGCGTCGCGGTGTTGCTGCTTGTCCGAGGACAACCCTCCCCTCCTTCTTCCCTTCCTTCTTCCCTTCCTTCCTTCCTTCCTTCCTTCCTTCCTTCCTCTCTCCCTCTTTCCTTTGTTACCTGCTATCTCTTGTGGGGGAAATAGAGCTGGGGACATTTGGCTGGGAGAGAGGGGGGAAAAGAGTGGCGGGGGTCTGGCTCTGGGACGCAGGCCCGAGGAGGTCCCAGAGGGGGACATGTTGCTCGCAGCCCCTCTCCCGTCGCTCCCTCATCGCTTTTGGAGCGGGGCTGGCAGGTAGCTGAGGAGCCGCCGCCTGGCCAACTAACGGCCTGCTGCGAGGGCCAGCAGTCCGACCGAGGCCGTCGGCCTCCAGGTTAATTCAAGGAAGGGCTTCTCCGGTCACGGAGAGGGGCTTCGCCATAGGTGGATCTGGGAAACCGCTTCCCGATCGGCAAGTTAGCGAGGACGGACTGGGATGCCTTCCTTGCACGAGCTTCAGTTGCTGGCCCGACCCGAGAGCTGGGCTCTCTCTGCTTGCAGCTGTTGCACGGAGGAATTCGCTTTCCTTCGGATGCTGCCTATTTAATCGCTGGTGTTTAATGGTGCATCAGCTGTGTCCGAGAAACTGGTGCGTGTGCATAGTGTGGACGAGGGGAGGAAGGCGAATCCAGACTTTTAGGCCTGGTCTGTGACTTTAAAAAAAGGTGGTTGGTGAATGTATTCCTGCCTGGGATTTGAAAGGATTGCACGGGCAGTGTGTGTGTGCAGTGTTTGTTTTTTTTTTAAGCTGTCCCTTTTTTGGCTTGTGCTGAATTGCATTCCAGAGACTGCTGTGCTGGGTCTGTGGGGCTTTTGTTGCAGCCAGCCAGCCAGCCCAGGACTGTAACTGGATTGGCTAGTTGCAATTGTAAAGAAGTACCAGCCAGTGAATTCATCCGTGCTTTTCTGCTCAGGGATGGAAAATTGCAACATCATCCTCCGGCACTAAAAAATTAATGAAGCCTTTACAATAGAACCTGCGTGTTGGCTAGGCTGCTGCGGAGAACTTGCCACATCCCTCGGAAGTTATCAAATAAGTTTTTCCATGTTAGCAGTTTTCTTGCTGGAAAGATGGGCACATTTAATTATCTAGTAATACTCCCAAGGACATATATGTGAGTAGTGTGTCCAGTTTGATCAAGTAGCACTCTAAGAATGAATAAGGGGGTTTGGGTTAGTGCCCCTTAGTGCCATAGTTAACTGAAGGAGGCAGGGATTTTGAAGTTGTCTGGTAAGACTCTTACACCTTTGCCATCTGTGAGGGGCACCAGTAAGCAAACCTTAACTTCACACAGGTACAAGAACTGAGAACTAGGCTTAATACATCCAGTTCAAAGAGGTGTTTCAAAAATATCAAGCAGTTTATAAATGCCTGGAAATTAACTTTTCCAAGTATATGAAACTTCGGGGGGGGGGATGAATTCTGAGCATTGTAAGTGTGTTAGTCATGTACTTGGCTAAAACATGGCAGCAAACGTTTCTGCCTAAACTTGTACAGCCATCACCTTGTCCCACCAATACAAGGGTGATGCTACAGTGTGGAACACACTCAGATGCTGCCCCCAAAGTGCTTTCTGTTTTATAAAGTTCTAATAGAAGTAACAACGCAACAAAATACACAGACCCCCACCTTTATCTGGGTTTCAACTGTATGAAATACAGTGATACCTCTGGTTACGTACTTAATTTGTTCCAGAGGTCTGTTCTTAACCTGAAACTGTTCTTAACCTGAAGCACCACTTTAGCTAATGGGGCCTTCTGCTGCCTCTGTGCCGCCGGAGCACGATTTCTGTTCTCATCCTGAAGCAAAGTTCTTAACCCGAGGTACTATTTCTGGGTTAGCGGAGTATGTAACCTGAAGTGTATGTAACCTGAAGGGTATGTAACCCAAGGTACCACTGTAATGATACAGTTCAAAAAATAATGAGCTGTATAAATGAACGAATGAAATCAGTAAATCACAATGATGTCTGCAAGAAACATATTTAGCTTTCACTGTACCGCCAGAACTTATCACTTATTTAGCATTCATGAGGCTAAACAACGTCTTGATATTGAACATGCAGAGGTTTTGGTTACTGACGTTTGGTAATACTTGTATTGCAAGTGAGTTTGGCAGCGCTTCTCGTGCATGCAAAGCCAACGCCTAGTGAGCTGTAGGCTGAAACTCAGTGAATACGGCAAGGATTCGTTTTCTTCAAAGTGATGTGGTGATGTCACATTAATGTTGTCACTGAATTCACGTGCATTTGCTTTAGGGCTCATGGAGGGTGTCACCGGCTCTGTAACTGGGCAATAGTCATATCAAGGAAATGCCTCATATTGCTATAGGTTGATGGTTTTTGTACTTAAAATCAGTGAATTGCATTGTACTTACAGTAGCCATACCTACTGTTGATAGATGACTACAGTGGGGGGGGGGGGCGGGAATTAATTGGTCATAGGTGGAAATGATTACAGCCCAGTCTTTAATATCGATGTCAAAATGTTAATTATAACAGCCTTCCAACTTTGGCACAGCATCACCAGCTGCGACATGGGATAACCTTCTGTAACATTGGTATATCATATAATTTGGTCCAGTCACTAGGATACTACTTATGCTTTAAGTCATGGATAGGCAAACTAAGGCCCGTGGGCCAAATCCGGCCCAATCGCCTTCTAAATCTGGCCCACGGACGGTCTGGGAATCAGTGTGATTTTACATGAGTAGAATGTGACCTTTTATTTAAAATGCATCTCTGGGTTATTCAGCCAGCTAGCCCTGGGGATTATCTAATTGATTTTTGATTTTTGAATTTTATTGTTATTCATGTTTTTATACTGTATTTTATGCTGCTTTTATAATTAAGTTTTAAAGTGTTTGAAATTTGTTGTCAGCTGCCCTGAGCCTGGTTTTTGAACCGGGAAGGGCGGGGTATAAATAAAAAATTATTTTTATTATTATTTATTTGTGGGGCATAGGGATTCGTTCATCCCCCTGAAATAAAGTCTGGCCCCCACAGTGGACTGGCCCCCTGCTGAAAAATTTTGCTGACCCCTGCTAACCTCTTATATCTGCATACTTGGAATGCACCTACTACAGTAGTTTATTATTATTATTTTTTAAAATAGAATAGAAGGCAATACATAGTCAATTAAAATTCAAGCGAAAACAACACAAATAGGTTTAATCGGGTATTCTAGCAATCCAAACATTTTTCTGAAAAGGGAAGTTTTAGCTGCTCTCTTAAAGTTAATAAGAATAGCAGCTAGCAATGTCTCCCTGTGAGTGGGGTGGAATATGGCCAGCTGTGTCTAAATTCTCACAAATAGTGGAAATTATTATCAGCAGATTTTAACATGTGAGTAGGAATGTCTTGGGAGAAGCACTCCTTTCAGATAAGCTGGTTGTTGGGCAGGGATATCGCAGAGAATCATAGAGCTGAGGGCCATCTAGTGCAACCCCCTGCAAAATACAGGAATATGCAGCTGTCCCATACAGGTATTGAACCTGCAACCTTGGCGTTATCAGCACCACACTCTAACCAACTGAGCTATCCATCTATCAAACAAGGGGATGCCCGGAGTTTGCACCAATGTGTTGTGTGTACGAAGAGAACAATGTATGCATATAAAAAGTGAAACATCACACTGTAACCAGCTCTTTCCTACTTTGAGGTGAAGGCTTGTGTTCTGTAGAAGCATGAAACTAGCTTGCCTTGTCTTAAAGAGCTTTTGATTGGTTTCTCTAACAGCAGCCCCTGATGCCACATAGCAAAAGCTTTTTACATAATGGAATGAATATATATGGCATACGAAGAGGCACTGCGATGCAGCTCAAATATCACAGTTAGGCTCATGCAAGCTTAGAATCCTTTCCTTGGAAAAAGAAACAAATTTTAATTGTGTGACAGGCCTGTTGTCTTATGCACTTAACTGTAGTGAGAAATAAGACCAAAGCAAAATTCCAGCCTTCTCGATAGAAATTAACAAGATACGGCTTTAATGTGGCAACCGTGCTTGGTCCATGACATAGGATACTTTTAATGATATTTCTGCTGCTGCTGCTAGTATTGGAACAGTATATCTCAGATACAATCCAAAAAGCTTCATTAGTTATGTCTGAAGTCTTGTATGTTTCAATCAGGAACTTTAACTTGGGTTTGGAACAGCCCCTTCCCATGTTGTATTGCAACATGTTTTTGAAACCTGCAAGTTTCAAAAGTGTATTTCCACACACAGAAAGGTATCGCAGGGTTTTGTTTTTGAATTGGGGCAGTGGTTAGATGAAAGAGATCCATTGAGTTGGCATTCCAGTATGAATATTTACATAGCAGACCTTTATGGGGCTATGCTACAAGAGGAAACAGTTCCCGAACTGCTGTGGATACACATGAAAGAGGCATTGATCACACAGTTCACTGGATTCCAAGAGACCTTGAGATATAAAACTAGATATTTGAATAGCAAGGGACGCGGGTGGTGCTGAGGTCTAAACCACTGAGCCTCTTGGGCTTGCTGATCAGAAGGCTGGCGGTTTGAATCCCCGTAACAGGGTGAGCTCCCGTTGCTCTGTCCCAGCTCCTGCCAACCTAGCAGTTCGAAAGCACACCAGTGCGAGTAGATGAATAGGTACCGCTGTGGCAGGACGGTAAACAGTGTTTTTGCTCCCTCTGGCTTCTGTCACAGTGTCACGGTGCGCCAGAAGTGGTTTAGTCATGCTGGCCACATGACCCAGAAAGCTGTCTGTGGACAAACGCTGGCTCCTTTGGCCTGAAAGCGAGATGAGCGCCGCAACCCCAGAGTCGCCTTTGACTGGACTTAACCGTCCCGGGGTCCTTTACCTTTACCTTTTTACCTATTTGGATAGAGCAGTTGAATTGGAACTGAAATTGTGTTTCTTTTGGACTCCTATATATTATATACATATAGGGGTAGGGGAATCGATATGTGATTCAGGTCAGCAGGTATCAAATGTCTTGTTTTTTAAATAGGCACCTGAAACTTCTTAAGTATAATCAAACATTGATTTCTTTTCTGTGTAATACCCACCAAAGGTACCATTTAGATTTTAAATGCCTGGATAACGTTGCAGAAGCTTGATTATGATTAACTTGGAACATACTGCCTGAGAAGTTGTACATGATCAAAGACGCAGAGGAAATGGCAAACCTTTTAGCTGAATCTGTGGTTCATCACCAAGTAATAATTTGAAGCTACTGTCTTGCATTAGGGAATGGCAACAGTGAATGACTGTTGTTCTGGGAAGTTTGATATTAGTTGCTTAGATTATTTGCCAGAAGGCTTTTTAGGGCTTTCAGGCTTCACTCAACAGGAATATCTGGTACACTGCTCGCTACCCCATAATTATGCATACTATTTTGGAATAGTCTGTGTGCAAGATGATAGCTTCAGGGTTGCAATAATTGGGAAAGCTGGAACATTGTCTCTGGCATTACATCATGTTAGCACAATGAGTGTTGTGTGTCGTGTTTTGTAAAAACAGTTTATCAGTATTTCAATTTTACATCAATGGACTTTGTCTTGGGCAAAGCCATCATAACCTCATTAGTGTTCCTACCACTTGGGTCCCCCCATTTATTTAATGGACCAAACTTTGGAGCCAGTTAAAGAGCCCAGTTTTCTGGAAAGCAATAAAAATGTGAATCCCGAAATTGTCTGAGAACTCCCCAGCAGAAAATACTGAACTTGGTGTCTTGTGGTGAATTCAATCAACTTTATTTAGCTTTCATTCTTGTCTAACAAAGAGTTCAAGGATAGCTCAAAAGAAGTATATCTGCATGCTATAACTTGCAAGACAAAGGACCTAACTTAAGAGCTGCACACAGTCCTACTTATCAAAATATTTTACCCTTCCATTTTTTTAAAAAAAGACCCTCTTATGTTTAAGATTGGAAAGATCCATCTAGCAGTTCTCCATCTTTCCAGCCTCTATTATTCCTTTAGCAAAGATAAACTCTTGCTAATGTTGTAATGTTCTGAAATGTAAGAATATTAAACCTGTCATTTGGTGGTGACTATTGTAAAACATAGAAATAATTTCCCCCATTTCTCAACTTGTTGCAGCTCTAAGCACAGATAGCAAGAGGTAATAGGATCAGCAGCATAGCATGATGTGTGCTTCATGATTCTGCAATTATACTGTGCAAGGTACATAATTTGATACAGGTATAGGCTGTGGCAATTTTATTATTTTATTGTTTTAATATGTGTTTATGAATTCCTGTAGATAGTCTTGAGACTAACTGTGTTGAGTAAACTCACAATTTTCTACATATTTAAGGGGTTTCTCCAAACCCTTCCTGGCTTGTCCTTTTTCCTGTGCTCCTAGTTCTTCCTCATTCTGTATATTTTACTAGTAGTGATAGTGATAAGGGAGCTGGGAATAAACTGCAGGGAAATGACAGATGTTGGGAATGTTTCTTACTCCCCAATCATGCTTACTGAGAAATAACTACCACTTAGCTCAATGGGACTCCATAGTAACTGTGCAATGGTTTGTGACTTCAGTGCCCCAGTGATATGGTAAAAGTAAGTAAACAGTCAGTGATTAGTAGTGATAAGCACTGCTTGAAAAGATCACTGAGATGGGTGATAAGCTGATCTGAATTCACCATCAAGTAGTTTATTTAAAAATAAAGTAACAGGGTCAACATGAAAGCTGGAGCCATTAATAGTATAAATGTAGAATTGCTGATCTTAACCATGTTTGCTTTATCAGCAAGTTTAGCAGCTGTTAGCAGAACTTAAGTTTGTTTAGGATTGTAGCCTCTGTCTTCTTAAGGAAGCCAGTAAATGAAAATACCTCTCTTGTAGGCTTCAACCAAGAGCCTTGTCTCCATTTACCTGGACTTGAAATATCCCATTAGCTCACAAGAGCGCTACACAAACACATAATGCATAAGCTTACCAATGCTTTCCTTGATTCAGACAGATCACAAGGTATTTACTTAATTGACAAGCTAACTCTTCCTCCATAGAATATGGGTGTGCTAATTGGAAAACCATTTCCCCCCCAGCATGTTCCTATGCAATTGTTGCTTGGCTGCCTGAAATGCAGTCCTGCCTTGCCTGTAACATCATAATAACAGCATGATTTGTTATAATGATCTAGAGTACATGTTCTAGTGGGGTGTGTTTTTTTTATCTGAAATGTTTATTCCCTTGTGCTGCATATGGGGCATTTTAATGTGGTGCTACAGCACAGACACTGGGACATGGGTGGCACTGCGGTCTAAACCACAGAGCCTAGGGCTTGCCGATCAGAAGGTCGGCAGTTCGAATCCCCGCGACGGGGTGAGCTCTGGTTGTTCGGGCCCTGCTCCTGCCAACCTAGCAGTTCGAAAGCATGTCAAAGTGCAAGTAGATAAATAGGTACCGCTCCGGTGGGAAGGTAAACGGCGTTTCCATGTGCTGCTCTGGTTCTTCAGAAGCGGCTTAGTCATGCTGGCCACATGACCTGGAAGCTTGGCCAGTAAAGCGAGACGAGCGCCGCAACCCTAGAGTTGTCCACGACTGGGCTTAACGGTCAGGGATCCCTTTACCTTTACAGTACAGGAAACAAGCAATTTGTGTGGGTGGGGTTACATTCTGGACCCCCATGTGTGTTGGCAGGGCCCATGTAAGGCTGCCCCATCCTGCCCCATCCCCACCCCGTTCCACCCCCTTTTCTGCCATTTTTGGGTCACTTCCGGGTTCGGTGTTACGCACAAATGTGTGGTTCCACACATATCAGACAGTCACTGCCTGTATCTTTAGTCTCACCTAATACAGTTATGACTGAGTAGTATTTTCCAGCAGTATAAAACTGGAAGAAAGCCATTTAAAAATCAGATTAATAGTTGCTGATGTTTTATTCAAGATGGAGAATTCAAATGATGTTTCTTTTCCTGAGCATTATTTATGGAACTTGCCCTCTGCATCAGACTATTGATCATTCAATGGAGAAGGGATTTGTATATGTAATCTATGTGGAGGTCTGACTACCGCACTTATACAATAGGAATTAAATCTCTCTAGGATTTGGTGCTGAAACAGCAATCTAATTATATTCTAGACAGTAAGCTTCTTGGTGTGATGACTTTTAAACGTATTTGACATTAACATCCTGTTTGTCTCCTAATGAATTTCCCAGGAGACTTCTATAAAGCTTCCTTGCTTGAAAAGCAGTAAGAAAATTTTGCTGCTTTCCAGTGCTGCATAGACAACAAATGTTTCAAGAACCTCCCCACCAAAAATAATCCTGGAAATCCTCATGGAGCTGCAATTTCTCGCATCCTTCACAAACTACAGTTTCTAGGATTTTCTGGGAGGAAAAAAATACCCTTTAAATGTATGTTGTGTGTCAGGAACATTCTGTGTTCAGAGGAGGTGTTGCAATGCTCCCTAATACTGTTCTCACCAGTATTCATACTCACCAGTATTCATACTATTTCATACTACCTGGAGGAAGTAAAGGATATATGGTCCCATCTCATTACAAAGGTTTTTAGCCTTGTTGTGGATCTGTGGTCTACTTCCATCATGCTCTGCTCATGCCTGTATAATCTCAAGATCTGAGTGTGGCTACGTGTTTCACACCAAGCTGTTTAGTGCTTGCGGCTGTCAAGTAGTGTGGTTGGACATACACATGCGTAGCCCATGACCAAAGATGCTTAGCTTTATAACTAGAACCAATTTTGCTTCCCTCCTAGGTACTGAATCAATACGTAAGACTCACATAGCCACACGACTCACCTGTCCTTATAATTCATCTGCACACAACTTATTTATCCTTATACCTCACCTGCGGGACATGCTGTAATGGTAGCTGTTCACACTACAGGGAAATGGTTCTCATGCCATGAATGCTACTAATTCGTAGTAAACTAGATTTGGTGCCATCTTTTTTTATGTGAAGTCATAGGTTGAACATTCTTGGTTTTTTAATGTCTCTAATTTTGAGGATAACAGAATTCTTTAATACTAGCTCTCATTAATTGTATAATAGCTGGTATGGACTCATGGATATTTCAGTGTGTGGGCATTTTAGTAGGATGGCTGGGAACCCACAAGCAGTGTGGAACAAGCTTGTGTGCTGGCAGTGAAGGGCAAGTCTTCCCAACATTCCCTGCTACAGTGTCAGAAAGCGAGCCAACAGTAAATCACACTGTTCTGAGTTGGAGTTAACCCTTCATTAGCAAAAACATGATCTTCATAGACTTGTTTGAGTGGCAAGTCTAATGAGCAAAGCAGCTGATTCCCAGTAGCCTTACTCCGTGAAAGCCAGTTGCCGAGACTGAAAGTCCAGGCCTCCTCTTAGCCATCTAAGTCCCTTCCTCTCCAGGGCTTTTTCCAATCAATTGGAGACTGTGCCTGCATGCAGATGCCCTCTTCACTGCCCTTTTCATACCTCTTCTGGTTCTGGGAGACAAGGGGGGATTGGAGTTTTTTGCAGCAGGAGGGGGGAGACACCCATGACCAGCCTGACTTATCTCTGCCTCTTGGGCTCCCGGCTCCCTCCTCCCACCCTCCTGTTTCAGATTCTGCCTCTGATTCTGGACTTCTCACAGATTCCCAGCTCATATAAGCCCTGTTATCTCTTCAGCTTCCAACACCTCCACTTCCCAGTCTTTTCCCTTTGACCTCTCATTGTTGTCCCACTCCCAGACCTCCTTCTTCCCTGGTTGGTTCCCAGCTGGTTCCTTCCATCATTCCTCTGCGTCCAATCAGTCCATGTCAGTCCATAAGTCCAGTGCTCTCCAACCTGATGCCCCTGGATTTTGATTTATTTTTTTTGCTGCAGTTCTCATGAACCCCAGTCAGCAAAGCCCATATGGCCAGGCATCTTGGGAATTTTAGTCCTAAACCTCTGGAGATTGTTGTGTTGAGGGAAGGCTGCCCTACTCACCTTAAACACAAATGTAGATACAAGGGAGGTTGGTTCTGAACGTTAAATCAGTTGAACAATGGAATTTGTTCATGCATAAGGAATCTCTGTGGTCATTTCCAACAGAGCTTGGATAAATGTGTATAGATTGTTTTGCTGTAGGCAACTCTGATTTAGCTGCAGGAAGTTAGGTTCAGTGGTTTTCCGTGTTTCTATGGCATAGCTGATACCTGATGGGCAAACATCATTACGGCTTGTTATGGATCCGGTCATTCTCAGAATATTTAGTGCTAAAGCATTCTTGACTTTCACAGAAAGAGGCAGAACTACAGAACTTACTTGGATTGTTCAGTATTTTCCTAACTTAAACATTCTTTCCCCATTCGCCCTTAACTTTTCCTTACTTTTCCTTCATTCAGCTTCTTTGAAAAGCTGTGCTAGAGCCTTAGCACCCAGTCTTCTTCCAGGCATTGAATGAACCTTTGAGTTACCACAACATGAATGGCTGTGGAATTAGATTTCAAGGATGTCACCATGGCAATGACATTAAACAAGGAAAGCCTGCATATATGGAGGTTAGCAAAGGGATCCTTAGGCTATGGATATTTGCAAGAGCTTTTGAAATGATTCAGTTCTATGGGGCAGCCCAGAATTTGGTTTTCTGTGGTGCAACAATTTTGCCATTTTTGTGTTCCAAGTTCCTCTTATTCTGTCCCCATCTCAGTGCTTGCTAAGAGTATTCAGTAATAGTCTCAAGAGTCTCATTGTTATAGATTGAACCTGTTGGTCTGTCTCTTGCATATTTAGAATAAATGATTAATCAGAAAGGGCAATCTTATATTTTGCTGAAACAGCAGCGATTGTTGAAATGTATATGAATCGTGCAGTGACAGGTGGTATATAAATTGACAGGGAAATTCATTGTGATCTGAAAGCAGTATAGCTAGAATTGCATAGAGCTGTTTGTAAAGCAATTATTTTGCATCAAGCCTTTTATTGGTGCTAAAGTTTGTAACTCAATAGTGTGGAAAATATTGCTTATTGGAGGGGGGCTATGGGCTCTATTTATAAATTTTGTAGGTACTCATACAATACCCTCCCAAAGTTATAGTGCTGCTAATACTTATTACTTATATATACTTGAATTACTTTTGTATGACAAAACTGATCTAGGAATGTAATTATTCTATATTGTATGTACTTAATGTTTAGTCGTCTTCTACATGACATTCAAGACAATCCTTGAGGGTTTATTGAAAAAAGGGACAATGAATTTTAGGTTATTGATTACTAATCAAGCTTTTGCATATCATCTCGCTAGAAAAACTGGTATCTAACCCAGTCCTTGTTAGAGATTAATTGTAGGCGTGATTTGGAAGTTAAAAGGGGGATGAGTTTTCTGTTAATATTAGAATTTGAACTGTAAGGATATTGCTCCTCTTCAACTTGACTTTTTTTTGGTAAATAAGCTGCTAAAAATGAAGGTGCAGGTATATAACATTTATTTACAGAATTTTCCTGAAGTTTGGAAAAGATTTAATTACTCTCTTGGCTAAAGATGATAACATTAGCTAACTCTGACATTGTGTGAGGCAAACAAACTGCAACTGTTAATTTCTGAATGGTAGCTCCAAAGGTTAGCAGCCCTTTTATAGAATCCACCTTCCTGAACTTGAGAAAAATGGTAGTTGAAAACTAACTTCATGCTTCAAATACTGCAGTGGTTTTCACACACATTTGGCTGTTACAGCAAACCATAGACTTGTTCTTGGCTTATTTATCATGGTTTGTTTGTCTAACCATAGTCTCAAGTTCACACGCAATGCTGAACCAGGGATTGAGGCTAGTTTCTCCTCTGCACTAGCACCTTGGTCAAATATTTGATGATCAGTTGACTTGTTGCGCCAACCGTAGTAACTCAGTACTTAAAATTATATTGGAATATGGAAATACGTAAAGTACATAGACACTTGCCCAGAAGATGGGCAAGTAGGCAAAAAATGAACACCTATTATTAGGTAAGCTTGGGTTGGTGTGTTACCAACAGCTTTTGAGTTTCACATGACTTTCTCAGAAGCATTGACCCATTGGGAAATATCATTTACAGAAGTTGTGGAATAAGCTCTGCTTCATCAGATGCATGAAATGGATGTTCTACTATAATGTGGCAGTCTCTAGTCTGATCATGCAACAAACTTTCCCACGAGGCTCTTCGGTTTCCAAGGTTCTTTGTACCAGGGGCTGCCTGCATATTTCATGACACAGAGCATTGGGCATCTGCCACCAACATAGCACAACCACATTGACACCCCCCCACCCAGTTGATGTGAAGGTAAATGGAAATGACATCCTACATTATTTGTTTTATGCCTCTTGAACAATAATATCTCAGGGTCTTTCTTGAGTAATTTTTTAACTGGGGGTGGGGGCTAAAAATAATATCTGAGAACAATGGAGGGGGGAACTTATTATTATTCAGTTGCTATAATTTGGACCAAGAGCACATTTCAGGATTCACAGAAATGTGGCTGGGTTTTTGAATAACATGTGTTAAGTGTGATTATACCTCATTTTATCCATAGATTAAGGTGCCCCTGAGGAATCATTGTATGTGGTATGAACAAAGGAACATCTGCAACTGCCCCCACCCAGATTTCCCTTATTTGGACATAAAGAAGCTTTTGCACAAATGTTTCTGTTTGTTTGTCTTAGACATTGGGTGATGAGGAAGGGGGTGAGCCACCTGTCTATTCCATACTGGACAGGACGCCATTTGCATTTATGTCTGACTCAATTAGGAAGCCTATTCATCAGGATCAATTTTAATACCTCTGATGGGTAAGCGTGGTCGAAGCGAATTTGTGTTCGTTGAACTCTTGCAACTGATATGTGAGGGCTAAGTCTTCTTTACCATCAATCAATTACTTTGGAAATACAGGGCTGGAAATCACAGAGATGATTCTTTGGTTAACTCTTTCTAGTCCGTTCCGAATTATAAAACTGAAGCTGTATAAATGATATACATTGGCATTCATGAACAGATGGTTTCATTGTTCTTTATATGTTAGCAAGTTATCCTTTCCTTTAGGCCAATGGAGGAGACTTCTGGTTCTGCTTTGTCCTGGGCCTTGATTCAAAGCAGTGCAGTAAAATCAGCACTAGCAGCTGGGGAAAACTTTTTACCATCATTGCCTCCCCTGCTCCTACTTTTTGTGGCTTTCAGACTTGTCTGAAGGAGAGATGAGGGACCAGGCTGTAAATCATCTAGTCTGGCCAGGAGACTCCACCTCTTCTGAGCTTTATTTAAGCTGTGGCAGCAGTAGGGCTTGTTTTGGCCTGTTAACTTTGACTTTGCATTGTACTTGGTATGTGTCAAGACAATATTTTACCGTAACATTAAATTTAGCTCATGTTTACTGAATTTTTTTTGTTTATTTTTTTAAAAAAATATATTTATACTTTTCAGGTTTATACATTTCACTGATTTTACAATCATTTTAACATTTCAAAACTTGACTTCCTTCCTCCTCTTTCTGTGGTTCCTTAAATTTATTTTTAATATCTTCTGCATATCCAAATTAACTTAATTTACCCATTTATTCATCTTCTTTAAATATATACACTTAAGAAGCTGCAGTTTATTACAACAATCCTGCCAATGTTTTCTCCATTTACAATTCATCTGTAAATATTCAATAAACCATTTACATTCCTTTATAAAAAGTTTGTTATCTTGATTTCCTACTCTTCTGGCGAGTTTTGCCATTTCTGCATATTCTGCAAGTTTTTGTATCCATTCTTCCTTTGCTGGGACTTCTTGTTTTTAGTCTTGTGTTGCAGGTTTTGTAACAAATGTGTCCCACCTCTCCCAAAAAACATAAAATTATGTGAATAGATGTTTGTTAGCCGCTTTGGGCTCATTTCACTGTGGAAAAGAAACATAAATAAACTAAATTCAAAATAAAAGTGAGGCTTTTTCTTCTGCCTCTCAGCTTTATGATGAAGGGTGTGGAGAGAGATGAGGTTTCTAGTCCAGCAGTGTACAGCTATGGCCCTCCCCATGGCTCCAATTCAGGGGTCAGCAAACTTTTTCAGCAGGGGGCCGGCCCACAGTCCTTCAGACCATGTGGTGGGCCGGACTATATTTTGAAGAAGGAAAAAAAAGAACAAATTCCTATGCCCCACAAATAACCCAGAGATGCATTTAAAATAAAAGCACACATTCTGCTCATGTAAAAACACACTGATTCCCGGACCGTCCGCAGGCTGGATTGAGAAGGTGATTGAGCCAGATCTGGCCACCGGGCCTTAGTTTGCCTACCCATGCTCCAATTCAAGGAGCCTTAGTCAGGCTAAGCCACCTTAGACCAACTTGGGACAACCCAGCCTTCCCTGGATCCAGTTCCAAATTAGTTCAGGGGCAGGCTAATGTCATTAGGTTTTTAATAATAATTAAAAAAGCCATGGCTTCTCTACAAGTGAGCACCCTACATTCTGCAGGATCAGTGCCTCCACTTCAGCTCTTGTGCAGAGACATAGGTCCTGTGGTGTGGGGTGCTACTCTGCAGGGAAGTTGCTTGCAAAGCAGGACCCCGCAGAATCAGTGCCTCTGCAGGGCATCAGGCATGAAGAATAGTAGGGGAGCGATGGGCTCTTATCTTCTCCTGGCAAGATGCAGCTGATGGTCAGGTAGCTCTTGGCAGGTTGTTTTTTTTTAATGCAAATTTAGTAAATTCGCCTTTAAATCTAAACTGAATCAAATTACTCTCCCATCCTTACCTGCCTCTTTGATCCCAAAGAGACAGAAGGTTTATTTCCTTACACACAATTGACTACATAAAGTTAGTTCTGTCTGGTCATGTACTGGAGACTCACGTTGTCACCCTCTCTTTATTTATTTTTATAAACTTCATTTATGTGCTTGTGACTCTTCATGGCTCATCTGAAGGAATCGCTCTAAAGTTCACTAAATGAACATTTCAGTCTCCTTTTCTCTTTGTTCTTTCCTTTTTCCTCTTAGCTGCTCAGCCTTGTCCGTACAAGTATCAAATTATAGACTTAGGACGTAAGGCTTTTAAGTTTAGGATGACTGAGTATTCTTAACAAATTTGTAGATGAGACAGAGGATACAAAATAAAAACGGGAGGGACTGAGAGAAACTTCAGATGACAGATTAGAATTATAACAAGCTTGATAATTAGGATGAAAGCAGTTAAGGTGGCATTCTGTTTCAGATAAACATATTGTAGAGGAAGAGAACAGAGAGCGGAGCTTTATTAACCAGTGGCAAAGCTCTGAAGGGTTTTGGATTATGTACCTATTGTAAGTCAGCAGCGCAATGCTCTTTTCAAGTAAGAGAAAGGCATGTGGTGTAGAGATACAGGCATCCCTCAGCAGATAGGTGAGAGTAGAAAGAGTCTACTCATGTTAAAAAGTTTGAAAGCTATTGGACTAGCCTATTTTGAGGGTGGGGGACCTAAATTGGCCTGGCACAGGTCCTGATTTGGTCCACAAGGCAGTTTCCCTCCAAACCTTACTCATCTGCTGCTCACCTGCCATATGTGATGAGGGACAGGTAAGGATGCACCTGTAAAGTAACTATTGGGAGCTTAAAGAGAGCTCCTGGTTGTTCCTTTGCAAATGGGTCTCATGCTCTACCGACTGAGCTATCATGTTGCATTAGGAGACAAAACAGGAGTATAAGGTCATGAGCAGCCCCATAGACTAGCCTTTTTCAACCTTGGGTCCCCAGATGTTGTTGGACTACAACTCCCATCATCCCTAGCTAGCAGGACCAGTGGTCAGGGATGATGGGAGTTGTAGTCCAACAACATCTGGGGACCCAAGGTTGACCTTGTACTCTTGTTTTGTCTCCTAGTGCAGTCAGTGGGCTACCTTTGAATAGGAAGGTGTTAACCTATTGCTGCAGTTCTCTCTGAGTCCTTTCACAGTAGGAAGCACCTCATAGGCAGCAGATTGACATCATACAAACATGGCAATAAATAGAGATTGCCAGAGGGATGCAGGAAGCAGGTGGACCACTTGAAATGGAGAAGTAGAAAAAAGTGGGCGTGTTTTTCAGCATTCATGTCAGATGCTGGGGGCAAGCAGGGATGCTGTTGAGAGTGGTTTGGTTGGCAGTTGTAACAAATTGCCTCTCCAGGCCCTAAGTTACAGCAAATTGCTTTCATTTGTACTTTAGTCTTCCTATGTACACGCACTAGAGAATTGCACCCTCTTCGTTCATACTGAGAGGAAACTAAAACATGATCCCTGGCTTGTTGGAAGAATACAAACTGGTCCTCCTATAATGTTAAGTGAGGGATTGTGAGGATGAGATGAGCAGCCTTGATGGGTACATTCATGAAATAACTTTAACAATGGTTTACAGTGACGTTTTGATTGTACCAATATATTAAGGTAAAAGAGCTGAACACCCGGGTGTCAACCTCTTTCAGAATGGCATAGCTGCCACTGTGCCCACTGAGCTCTTATTCTTTAATTCAGTGCTGAAGGTTTTTGGGAGCTGGGGAGATGAGGGAAAAACTTCAAAACTTGTATTGTTCTCGTGTGTAGTGCAACTTATTGCAATAACAATTTTTATTGCTTATTTGAAGACTGATTTAGGCAGACACATTATCTTTGAACATAAATGCACAGCTGAGGAAGTTAAGCTTGCATTTTAGAAAGGCTTTCCCCCTTCCTGGTGCTTGTAGGGGCACTGCTGTTAAACAGCCAAGCCAGAAGTAATTTGTGTTTAATGGTTTTTATACAGCAGCTGAGAAATGCATAATTTGGAACTGTTCTCATTCTTACTCTGTCCCCCTCCTCCCCCTTAAATAAGGGCTGATTTAACAGAAGAGTTTCTGACCCTGAGAAAGCTAGACTCTCTCCCACTCCTGCTGCCAAGGAACAGCAGTAAGGCGTTGAACTGATAGGCGAGACTCCAGGATCAGGTGTTTACCACTTTGTATGAGAGACTGGCAGAGAAATGAACTGGCAGCAGCTGTGTGAATAAGGGGAGAATTGTTCCACAAATTATGCAAAGCAAAAAAAAAATTGACTGTAGCATGAAACATGCTATGCAATATAACCAGCTAAATCCTCAGCAGTTGTATGAATTTCGTACAGCACAACTTGAACATGCATGGACAAAATTATTTTGTTGTTTACTGCATTTCTTAACTGCTTTATATGAAAAAGTCTCAAAGTGACTTAACACTGTAAAATGAACAGATGAAATTGGTTAAGAATTAGGATCCCCCTCAACATGTCTGGTGTGTGCTTTGACTGACATAAATGTACACCCTTTGTATCTAACTCTGAAGGGCTAGTCTATGCATTTAGGTCATTGCATGGTGATGGGTGCTCAAAATTGCCCTATGCATGATTGTAAAGGAAAGGTAGTGAGAGTGGGTTGGTGTGCTGCTGAGTCCTCATTTCGAGCATATTATTTCGAATGTGCATATTATGAAATCAGACAATATAGAGTTGACTTCAGGGTTCCCCAGTCTTGCTCTAAGCTATGACCCTCATACCCCCAAGCCTGAGGTCAAATGTTGCCCTTGGGACCTTTCCAAGCCAAGCCCCTGTTCCAGACCACACTTCTCCCAAGCCCTGCTCTATGCATTAAAGGTAAAGGTCCAGTCGTGACCGACTCAGGGTTGCGGCACTCATTTTGCTTTATTGGCTGAGGGAGCCGGCGTTTGTCCGCAGACAGCTTCCGGGTCATGTGGCCAGCATGACTAAGCCGCTTCTGGTGAACCAGAGCAGTGCATGGAAACGCCGTTTACCTTCTTGCCGGAGTGGTACCTATTTATCTACTTGCATTTTGACGTGTTTTCGAACTGCTAGGTTGGCAGGAGCAGGGACTGAGCAATGGGAGCTCACCCCATCGCGGGGATTCGAACAGCCAACCATCTGATCGGCAAGTCCTAGGCTCTGTGGTTTAACCCACAGCACCACCCGCGTCCTATTGCTCTATGCCTTACTTGAGTCCTTTTTTCCTGCAGAAATGTATTATTGATCTGTGATAATGATGCTTGCTTGCTTGAATAGAGGTGTGTGTGTGTGTGTGTGTGTGTGTGTGTGTGTGTGTGTGGAAAGTCTGACATTTAGGTGCGGCAGGAGTTTGGCCCACTTTTGCCTGTGGCCTTCCCCAGCTTTTATACTTGGCTCCTGGAAGATTGCCCAAGAAGGACTGTGGGCCTCATGTTTCCAAAGGTCCTCTTTACCTTGGCTTAGAGGTAGAACAATGCTTTGCAAGCCGAAAATCCCAGTTTCAGTCCCTACAATCTCCACATAACACTGGGAAGGAACCCAGGCTGAAACTCCGGAGGGCCGTAGACAATCGGCGTAGACCAACCTGATCTGGGTCACTTGATAGGTTGGTGGAATTGTCCCCCTGTCAGTCGCCTGCTGTCATATGATGCCAGGTGATTGAAACTTCAAGAGTCTTCCTTTCACAATCGGAGCTTGAATTCAGCCCTTTTTGAATTTGTTGCCTTTTTCTCTTGCCATGCAAGGCAACAGATCAAAGGAAGCAAATGGCATACTCGCCTTGATTCTTCCTTTATGGCTGTGGCTTGAAATCTTTTTGAACTTCCATGGCTGGAACTCTCCTGTGCCTAATGTCATGTGACAGCAGAAGCAGGAAAGATGAGGCTGGTTACACCAAAAATGGCCTTGTCGTCCAACCCCAGAGGAACCTGCAGGCTTGAGGTGTCTCACCACTGGTGTAGACAATACTGAGCTAGATGGATTAATTTTGTAATACCTGTGTGGTGTAGAGCCAGTGTGGTGTAGTGGTTAAGAGCGGTAGTCTCGTAATCTGGTGAACCGGGTTCACGTCTCCGCTCCTCCACCTGCAGCTGCTGGGTGACCTTGGGCCAGTCACACTTCTTTGAAGTCTCTCAGCCCCACTCACCTCACAGAGTGTTTGTTGTGGGGGAGGAAGGGAAAGGAGAATGTTAGCCGCTTTGAGACTCCTTTGGGTAGTGATAAAGCGGGAAATCAAATCCAAACTCTTCTACCTGAAGGTGCATCAAATTTCCAGATGGATCTTTATACATGTCGTTTATATATGCCCTTTTTTAAAAGCAACATCTTAATCTCTGGATCAAAGAAGAAAAGAAGCTAAACCTAAATCTACCCTCTGTTTCCCAATTATTCCCACCTCATGAAGGTTCAGGACAGCTTTGTACATTGCAACGAGAGGGCAATGCACACATTAGTTGTGTAAAGTGCAAAAACAAGCCCGCAGGGATGAACTGTGCCTGCAAAAGTTTGCAAAGTACATGTCCTACAAGTTGCTTTCAGGGTGGAGGGGCATGCATCACAAGTGTGATAGCAGTGCAACATTTGTGTGCATCTGGTCTACCCACTTTATTGTAACACATGAAATGGCCTTCAGAATTCAGAAACTTAAGGAATATCCTATATTTGCTTTGGTGGCAGCCTCTGAAAAATCGGTGTGATTGCTGTAGTATTCCCTATATCTGAAATTCCAGTATGAGAGTCCCAGTGTTGGTTATCTTCCTCAAAGCATGCCTTTCAATAACTCTCCAGGTATTTCCATTTTGTTCAGGTGCATCTATGTAAGAAAATAACACAGCTTTACAAACATAAACCCATTCAGCAGAGATAGGACTTTTAAACAAACAAACAAACAAGGATGAATTAGGACCTTAAGAAAATCCTGGAGTTAATAACAAGCTAGTGTAAATCTCTGTCAGTAGAAACCTCAGAAGTGGAGAGCAATGTGGTTGTTATCTCCCCACCCCTTTCCTTTCCCTTGTAGCTGAGTGTGCTCCTCCCATCTCTTCCAGAGAGTAACATGTTTCGTGGATTCAGAACCAAGCGCTGCTATTCAGGAATGTTCAAAAATGCTCCAAGTACAGTATGGGCAAGCATGTAATTTTCAGCCTGGGCTATTTTGTGATCCTGACATTTTTCTGCCTGCTGCATGGTGAGATTTCACCAGCTCATAGCAGCAGTTCAGCCCTTGCGCAAACAGCCTACCTTCTGTTTAAAAACAGAGCAGCTTCTGTTCACTTCAAATAGTCAGCAATAAACTGTAAAGGATTTCCCCCCCTCCTGGAGAATTAAATATGTGACAATTTGTAAAAGCTGATTGACAGACCCACCAAATGACACACAAAAAGGCAAAAAACAAATGAAATGAAATGAAATGCTAGAAATGGATTGTGGATGTTAAATGGGGGTGATCAAGACATTTTGGTATAGGGTTGAGTAAATGTTTTCTTTAGCTTCCCTGTGCTATTTCCATTTGTGAGGAGGAATCCTTTAAAAAACACACACACAACACAACCACGTTATATCTCAAAGCTGAACTATGAAAGGCACCCCTAAAGTTCTTTGAAAACTTTTGTGAAAAACCTTAAGCATCCTGCTTCATATGAGAGACACGAGATCCCCAGCCTTTCGTGAGTTCACCTCCCCGACTCTCACATTGCTTATTGTGAGTGAAAATTTTCAAGAGATATAAGGGTGGTAGTCTCTAAGTTGCCATGAGCTTTACAATGCTTTGCTGCTACAGTTATTACACTGTTATGCAGCCAAACAGTTATTATGACATAGCTAATGAAACACATTAAAGTGATCAATGCGTTGAAATGATATAGGAAGAATTTACGTGGAAATACTGGATACGTTTTCCATGTGACGTGTCTGCTGTGTACAGCTTCCAAGAGAAAGTTGGGTACCTGCTTAGAGAAGATCTATTTACTTGACAGCCAACACTCCGTCTCTCTCCCCCCTTGCTTTTTTCTTGGCAAGCAAACAAAAGACCCTGTCAGGCAGCAAGAGGATGCCATCTGTACTGAGCTGTCTGGCAGACCATTACAAAATGGCCAAAGGATTATTTTGGGGGAAAGGGGGAGAAGAGCACAGCTTGACATCCTTCCAGCTAAGGCTAGCAACTGCCCAGTGATGAAGGCAAGAGGTCCAAGGAAACCAAATCAACATATATAAATGGGTTGCCTCTGAAACTATGGTGCAGTTGAATAAGCCTGGCTCTTGTGAATTCACTTAATGGCTACAGAAGCTTGTTCCGATGAGAGGTCCAGAAAAGGATAATTAATTTAAGGAAATAAATCTTATTAAGCTAAGCCAAACCGTGACAGCGACATATGTGAACTGTTGCCAGACAAATGCAATTACTCTGGTGACAGCAAAGGTTGCGAGGTTTTTAGCTGCGGCAATCAGAATAAGATCCACTATTTGACTATTGATTCAAAACCCTAAAATGTATTTTATATAACTGACTTTTTATTTTTATTCTTTGTATATTGTATTATTGTTTTATTGCTATGGCCGATGGCTGACGCAAACAATGATTCATTCATTCGATCAATCCAGTTACTCCAGTGCCATATTTTGCTTTTAATTAAATTATGACTATTACTCCTTTTTCTCATCTGCCAGTAAAAAGTGACAGCTTGTCGGTTTCCGGATTTTTAATATAGCTCTTTTAAATAAATATTCCTATTTATTATTGTTCTTGATGTTATTATTAATTGAATTTATATACTGCCCTATACCCAGAGGTCTCAGGGCAGTTCAAAGAACAAACAAACAAACTTAGGTCCATTACGGAATGTCTAGGAATTGGTTTATTTGCCCCTGTATAACTTGCTGAAATTAATGGCTTTGCTAGGAACTAGCCAATATAAATGTTATTAAAAATAAATTGTGTTTTTCCCCCCTCTGGCTTGGAAGGGGAGCTCAAAGTAGATTGCAGTCTTTAAAAGTGTATATACTTCTTTCAAAATTATATTTGTAGAGATGTGAAGACCTGGAAAAGCAACCTGGAAAAATGAGGGTTTGTGTGTATAATTAAAAACAAAAGCAACCCCCTCCATTTCCCCAGGCTTCCTTCATATATCTTGACATTAGTATGCCACCCAGTAACAAACATTCTCTGAGAGGTAACACAATGTAAAAGCCATTGAAAAAACAACAAAAAGCAACAAGCAAAACTTAATCACAATAAAAGCAGAAGAGAGAGAACCGCCATAGGTGTCTGCATGAAGTTTTTCACAAGACTTTCGGTGACGTAAGGTGTCACCCATTGAGCTACTGCCTCCTCTGCCTCATCCCATTCCATCTTGGAGGGTCTCCTACCCCCGAACTGAGATTATCTGTGTGTGCAAGGAACAGAAGTGAGAAGAAGAGGCAGAAAAGCACTGCTGTGATGCAAAATGTTTCCTCTACTTTTCATCCAACCCAGTACAAACGAAGCACATTAAAAAAAAAAAATCGAAATCCACCAACTAGGAATATTTTTTTAAAAAAGAGAACCCTAAATTATTATTTCCTAACTGTGTTTAAAAAGGGAGAGGGGAACCTAATATGTGACCTGCTTTATTTAGGAGAGTTATACTTCACTGTTCAGACTGCTACAATTTGCCAGAGCAGTCAAAACAATGACTGAATATACATACAATGAAAATAACAATAAATAATGTTAAAAGGAGCAAAAAGAAAACCATATTGCAAGATAAACTTCAGTATTTTGAAGACACTGCGCTCCCACACAATGCCACCCAAGGGAGGAATACACCATTAAAAAACCAGCGCGGGTGGCGCTGTGGGTTAAACCATAGAGCCTAGGACTTGCCGATCGGAAGGTCGGCGGTTCGAATCCCTGCAACAGGGTGAGCTCCCGTTGCTCGGTCCCTGCTCCTGCCAACCTAGCAGCTCAAAAGCACGTCAAAGTGCAAGTAGATAAATAGGAACTGCTCCGGCGGGAAGATAAACGGCGTTTCTGTGCACTGCTCTGGTTCACCAGAAGCGGCTTAGTCATGCTGGCCACATGACCTGAAAGCTGTACGCCGGCTCCCTCGGCCAGTAAAGCGAGATGAGCGCCGCAACCCCAGAGTCGGTCACGACTAGACCTAATGGTCAAGGGTCCCTTTACCTTTACCTTTTACCTCCTCCTCCTCCATATTTCCTTTAAATAGGAGCAGTGGGGATCTTGGCAGGCATCAAGTGTATGTGTATATGTCTACATAGAGTTCATGGGCACCACATTGGGGACCGAACCCCAAACAGTCAGATTCAGAACGTGATTGATTGTGACCGAATCACTCCTCCGGTGCCACTGAGTCATTCTAAATGTTCTTCCTATGGTGTGGGAACTACTAATAGTTTATTAGCAATCATGAGGATTGGAAGAATGTCTAAAAGACCACCCTGGGGCTCATTTATACAACTTTTAGTTCACAGATAGAAAGCTGATAGCAAGCTCCTCCTACAAGTGGACAGATGACAGAATAAGGATCTTGGACTTGAGATTTTTCTAACGGCAATTCTTGAAACATTTTGCCTCTCCCAAGTTACTACTGGCATAAATCACAGGTGATGTTTTGTAGAGCAGACTTGTAGAAGGGAGAAATAACTTGCGCTATAAGATTACATGAATGTTTATATTGGCACAGTAGACTTCCGTATTGTAAATTTGTTTCCCTACTGGACAGGTTGTCGGAGCGTGCTTTGGTTTTTTAAAAATAAAAACTATTGTTCCCTTAAGAATAGTCATAAATGGTTCTTCCAGTTTCATCATGTACTGCAGGTTTTGCTCAGGACATGTGCTAACTTTGTCTACTTGGAAAGGGATTAAATTGACAATAGCATTATAAATAAACTATTGTATGGGCTGTCATGATGTATGGTATGATACCTTGTAGTTGTGAAGCTTTTATTGTTGGATCATCTGCACGTTTTCTGCCGTTTGTGTGTAAAATTTGGGGGTGAAATTAAGTGAAAGGGAACTGCATTATATTGTTCTAACACCCAATGTAGGATTGCTCCTAGATGCTTTCAAACGTTTCCAGTTATTGATGGAAAAACGTAATTCATTACCAGACACAAAGAAGCTGAATTCAGTCTGTCATCAATCACTGCAGCTGCACAGTCTATGTTTACAGTTCTGAAGAGGTCCAAGTTCATAGAACCATAGAATTGTAGAATTGGAAGAGGGACCATGAGTTTCATCTAGTCCAGCCCCCTGCAATGCAGGAAACTTTTACCCAACACAGAGCTCGAACCCGTGACCTTGATATTAAGAGTCTTATGATCTAGCAGCTGAGCTAAAACTTGTGCTTGGTGGGTGAAACCCCAGACTTCTTTAAATGTGCTGTTTTACATTCAATCTTAGGTAAATTCAGAATAATTTCTTTGGTGCCCCTTGTTCGATTGGCATTTGATTCCTTATATTATAGATACAAACCACCTAGCTTGTATCAGATTTTGAAATGGTGGTGGTAAGTTTCAAACTACATATTGAAGGCAGATGCATGCAATGAAGTCACTTCCTTTTTTTAAAAAAATCATTTTTATTACGTTTTCCATTTTAACAATCCAATAAAATCACATTAGATATTCCAAATTATACATATACATATCAATTAATCCAAATATTCTGCCAAATTATAATTTTTTTGTTGGTACTTCCCATGCTTCAAGTCTCTGATCATCTCATATCTCTGCTGCCTTTGATAGTCATTTCTAATAGTTCCTTTAAATCTTCCTGGTGTTTTCCTTCTTTCACGGCCTCTGAGTTGTTTCCACAAGCGAGTTGAAGTAAAATGATGTGTTTCTGTGTGGATTTTATGTGTATGATACCCCTCTGTCCAAGCAGCATCCCCTCACACGCTGGTATTTCTGCCGAATCAATCCAAAAATCTTTTCGCTGCTGGCGGCCGCCATCTTCTCTCAGTTCCGCAATGAAGTCACTCCCAATAGTTTTTCACAAAAAGGAGCCACTGGGAGCTGAAATTTTTGAGTGAAAGCATGGTTACACACACACACACACACACACACACACACATGTGGTAGTCCTAAGCAGAATTACAGCCTATTGAAGTTGTGTCTTAAATAAAAAACATACAGTGGTACCTCGGGTTACATACGCTTCAGATTACATATGCTTCAGGTTACAGACTCCGCTAACCCAGAAATAGTGCTTCAGCTTAAGAACTTTGCTTCAGGATGAGAACAGAAATGCTCCAGCGGCGCGGCGGCAGCGGAAGGCCCCATTAGCTAAAGTGGCGCTTCAGGTTAAGAACAGTTTCAGGTTAAGTACGGACCTCTGGAACGAATTAAGTACTTAACCTAAGGTACCACTGTACTTGTGTATGACAAGTTGTTTGCCCAGAAGTTACCATGAATTCCAATTGGGTTCTTGTAGAAACAAGTAACTTTCTAAATGGTAGCAAAAAAAAGAAAGAAAAAAGTCTTACGCTAATGTTTGGGTTAACGTCTGTTAGGATTTTCACAAATAATGAGAAAACTAGGTTGTCCTTTTTGTGCTGCTTGGGAGATGAAACAGGCCCTTGTTAGCTTAGTGCTGCACCATATAATCCAAGCTAGAATAACCTCCTCTTAAACTATTGAGCATCTGGGGTCTACTTGTTTTAAAAAACAAACAAAAATAATTTGTTTTTACTCCGCCGTGGGGCAAAGGCTTTTAAAATTAAATTGAAATAATCTCCCTTCTATTCTTGTTACCATAGTAGGTCTATTCAAGTCAATGTTGTTATCTTTGGCAGGCTTCTGTGGTTCAAAAATAATGTGGATATATTAGGTCTGATTGTCCTCCGTTCTGCCATGGTTTTTTTCTTTGGCTGATTTTTGTAAGTTATTAATTACCAGTTATATGCCGGTTCACTCAGAAATCCCACTGAGTTCAATAGGGATTACTCATGCGAAAACGTAAATGGGACTGTAATCTTAGAATACAGCCAGGCCAATTTGAAAAGGACAAAGTCACCTTGGAGACTTGAATTCCACTGGTACAGCAGAAAGGGTGCATAATGGTGGTTCTTTTTGGCCTTAAATATTAAGTAGATCATCCTTTCCATTGTTGCAGGTGAGCGGTGAGTATTCTGCATGACTTCAGTCCCTCTTGGGCATATCTGATTTAAATTTATTGGGGGGCTCTTGAAATATGAAGCGTTAAGTTGTGTTCTGTTCCAGTGATGTAATATTTGGCATTTTATTTCTCCTCCTCCTCCAACCCCCGGCCCCCACCCCAGAATCAGACCTCAACTAGCCAAAGAAAAGATTGAAGGATGCCATATCTGCACGTCTGTCACACCTGGAGAACCTCAAGTGTTCCTGGGAAAAGATAAGGCCTTCACCTTTGATTATGTATTTGATATTGAATCCCAGCAAGAAGAAATCTATATACAGTGCATAGAAAAACTGATTGAAGGCTGCTTTGAAGGATACAATGCTACCGTGTTTGCTTATGGGCAGGTAAACTTT
This sequence comes from Podarcis siculus, assembly GCA_034642415.1. NCBI lineage: Eukaryota > Metazoa > Chordata > Lepidosauria > Squamata > Lacertidae > Podarcis > Podarcis siculus. The sequence continues at coordinate 1,124,260 of JAXCMG010000058.1, read as the reverse complement.
ACAAAGTTTCAAAATTAATTGTTTGCTTTTCAGTGAATCTGCCAGAGGGCTGTTGCGGTTGCTCGAGAGTAAGCAGGCAGGACTCCAAACCTGTATTTTACAGGTTTTATTTTGGCGCAAACTATTTACAGGGAAGAGCCCCAAAGCTCATGTCTGGCTCAATCGCTAGCAGAATCCGGGAGTGGTCTTTTTTTGGACCTCCCCCAACCTTCTCCTTCCGTCTTTGCGCCTTAGGCTACTGCGCAGGAGGGGCGATGGCAAGGGCGTGTTTCCCTCCTGTCCGCCTTGCCCAGGAGCAGTGTTAAGGCTCCCACCAGCATCCTCTGGTCCTTGCACCTCTTCCCCACTAGAGGTGGGGCTTTCCTCCTCCCCGGAAGAGGAACTGCTTTGCAAGATTTTCGGAGGCTCCCTGTAACACAATTGCCCTTCTATTCCTCGCCTCTGAGCCGATGGCAGTTCCCTGGCAGAATCCAAACAATGTTCCAATTTTAAAAAAAAGTAAAGCTGCTCGTAAGGAGTATTTGTAATAATTCAAGCAGGTATGCTTGAATTTCACCTTTTAGGAGAGGTGAAAACAAATAGATTTCAACATGGGAGAATTATCAACAACAATAATAATAATTTATTATTTGTACCCCGCCCATCTGGCTGGGTTTCCCCAGCCATTCTGGGCAGCTTCCATAGAAACCAAAAATACACTAAAATATCACACATTAAAAACTTCCCTGAACAGGGCTGCCTTAAGATGTCTTCTGAATGTCAGGTAGTTGTTTATCGCTTTGACATCTGGTGGGAGGGCGTTCCACAGGGAGGACGCCACTACCGAGAAGGCCCTCTGCCTGGTTCCCTGTAGCTTTGCTTCTCGCAATGAGGGAACCGCCAGGAGGCCCTCGGCGCTGGACCTCAGCGTCCGGGCAGAACGATGGGGGTGGAGACGCTCCTTCAGGTATACTGGGCCGAGGCCATTTAGGGCTTTAAAGGTCAACACCAGCACTTTGAATTGTGCTCGGAAACGTACTTGAAATCAAGATTTCAAGGCTCATTTTTGGGTATATTAAAACAGTGGTGTATTTTTAAGCAGGTGCAGAGCAGTACATTTGAGGCAGAAGGTGCTCAGAAATGCAATCCTTCAGCTTGAATTACAGTGGCCTTGAATTCTAATAGGTCTGTTCAAAAGAGGATGTGTCCAGCTCAGATTGGACTTGTATCCCATCCTTTTCACTTTTGTCCCTCCTCTCCCCATTTGGCATAAACGCTGTTTCAATATAGCCAGGGATTTTGAGAGCATTTTAGTATCTGTTGTTGCCACAAGTTAGCCACTCCTGCTCAAATGACTTGACTGATGGTTATCTCTATTATCAATATTGGGATATCAAGTTGTCTTCTTTTTATCTTTTCTTCCCGGCAGTCTCCTAAACATCCAGGCACTGACCAGGCAGATCCACATTTAATTAATTAATTAATTAAATTTGTATACCACCCTTTATCTGAAGATCACAGGGCGGTTCAGTACAAAACAAGAGCTCAAAATACATAATAAAACAAAAACAAGTTATGAGTTTTCCTCCCAGGGGTTTTAAATTAGTTCCCAGTGTTTTGGTCCCAGTACTGCTTGGGAACTGCTAGAGTAGGGCGGGCAGGCAGCCACATGTTGCCTAAGCAACTGTGTTGTTCTCTTGTTTGGTCCTGATGCTTTGACACCTGATGGACTACTAGAATGAGGAGAAGGTGAGTTTGGAGTTCCAGTGGGTGGCTGCCTTCTTAGAGCATTATTTTCCTGCAGTATGTTACTTAACACACCCTTTTCTTTGTATTATGTTTAGCATGACATAATCTACCTAATAACCCAGTTTTCCTTTTTCTTTTTAACCACTGCAAAACGTTGGAAAATATGTTTTGTGGATAGGAAGCCAGTCTATTCCTGCTTCAGCTAGCAGGACTCCTGGAATATCATCCCTTGTTTCCTGGGGGGCAGGCGGTGGTGGTTTAGATCCTCATCTCCATTCACTATGCATTTCTGCAGTCCAGAAGTTTTTATGCCATCCAAATGATGTAGAGATCTTACTTTTTTCTTGAGACAACCTAGAAAGTTGTAAAGTGAGCTGCTGGAGTCAGACGTCTTTTTGATCAGCAATAGTAATTTCGTTGTCCCCGAGAGGGGGCAATGACAATAAAGATATTATTATTATTATTATTATTATTATTATTATAGTGTTTTTTGTGTTATTTGACCCTAGGTTAAGATGTATCCAATAAACATCATTTAGTTGCACATTAATGCTGTTTGGTCTCTTAAATTTAGACAGGAGCCGGTAAAACATACACCATGGGGACCGGATTTGATGTTAACATAATGGAAGAGGAACAGGGCATTATACCACGAGCTGTAAAACACCTGTATAAATGTATTGAAGGAAAAACGCATGCAGCTATTCAACAAGGGGTTCCACCTCCAGAATTTAAAGTGAATGCTCAGTTCTTAGAGGTAAGCTTTCATAGTAATTATTATTTCCCCCATGTAGCAAAGATATTGGGGCATCCTAATCACAACATATTCAATTCTGATTGTCAAGAAGATAAATTTTAAATCTGTTTCGTCAACATACAATTTAAATATTGCAGAAAACCCAATGGAATGAATTGTGGCAATATGTTTATTATTGTTTATTATGTAATTTAGGCAGGAAGAATGGCAGGGAAGTTGAGATTTGCTTATCTTACGTTAGAAATCTATGTTTTGGAACATCATAAAATCATAGTGTTGCAAACTATTTAACACCCACACTAGGGTGGAGAGAGAGGACATTTTGTCCTATTCACTAAAGCTCAGATGATTTATGACGCCTGATTCAAAGCTTAGGAAACATGTTTTATTAATTGAGGTCAGTAAGTTGCCCCCTCTCTTGGTGTTGTTGAATAAGGCCAATGAACTGTGTTTGCCACTTTTACATTTGCAATTCTAATGGGAGTTATTTTTTTAATGCCCTTCTGAGTTAGGGTTTAACAACAACAGGGTAACCAAGTTACAGATGCTTGAATACCGACACCTGCAATTATCGCTGGACTGCTGTTGGCATTTCTGCCAAAATATTAACCAAATACATTATGGAGTTGGACTAGTCTATACCTGTTGCTCTTGACCTAAGGGCGCTGGATTTAAGCTTTCTGGCTAATATTTGTCCAGAGGAACAAATCGCAAACTGCAGAGTATAAAGGCAGCCCCTTAGTTCCCCTTAATTTGGACTTTGTTTTCCAAACTCTTTGATAGTTAAACAGTTGCTTTTTTTCCCAGGGTCCTGATAGTTTGTAAGCAAAACAAAGCCATTTTTAGTGACTTTGGACTTCCAGTGCATCTTCAGCTGATAATTGTAGAATGTTTATACTTACTATTTTCAAACATAGATTCTATGTATTTTAACAAAAACGTCTGCCATAAAGTGTTTCTGTGATATATTTTAAAATACAGAAAGAGAGGTGCAAATCACTTTGTCCAGAAAAACAAGCCTTGGAGGAGTGCTTAACTTTTTTTTCATTTAAAAAAGCATTTACAGTGCTGCCATTTATTTTTTTTAAGAGGCACTCTTCATAGAAATATGGGCAAAAAAGGAAGAAGATGAAGTTGTATCCCTATCAGTAGCTAACAGGTCTGACAAGTTTAAGTGCTAGTTAGATGATATAATGAGTGATGCAATCTCTTTACTTCTAGGAACCAAGTGTAAAACAATATCCTCTTTCACCATAAAACACTAAATATATCCAAGCTTTCAGTTTTTAGATACTTTTCATTGCATTGACAGATTAAACTGGTGCCAGCTAATTATGCAGTATAAACCCTGCTGAATCGTGTTTTCAGTATTGCCTTAGAACTGCTAATTGGGAGAATCCCCAAATCAAAATTATCTTTCAAGTGTCTCATTCTGTTGTCTGGAAGGTCCTGGTCCGCATGTAACATGCATGGCAAATCTGCTTGTTGAAAGATTGCATTAAATGCCTCTCTGAGGGTTAGCAAATAAACATTGGCTAGGAACCTTGCTCCGTTATGCAGTCGGTGAGAGGTTATGGAAATTCTCCTCCTGCTTCATTTCCCATGCAAAGGCCCAGAAGAGCATTTGCATCCTTGCACCGTTCTCTGGGGAACATGCATACTGTGTTTATAGAAAGATTCAAGAGTACAAAGGATCTGAAGAACCTCGCTGAAAGCATTATTTCCCTTCCTACTTCTTCAGCCTTATCAAATCTCTATTAATGCCTAGCTACCATGCCTCATTGTGACCACAGTACAGGGGTACCTCGGGTTACAGAAGCTTGAGGTTACAGACGCTTCAGGTTACAAACTCCGCTAACCCAGAAATAGCACCTCGGGTTAAGAACTTTGCTTCAGGATGAGAACAGAAATCGTGCTCTGGCGACACGGCAGAAGCGGGAGGCCCCATTAGCTAAAATGGTGCTTCAGGTTAAGAACTGTTTCAGGTTAAGAACAGACCCCCGGAACGAATTAAGTACTTAACCTGAGGTACCACTGTATCTTAATAGGCCCTATATCTTTTTGGAAATTTGGCTCTACCAAACTTTCACCAGTTGTTTCAGAGTGAATTTAGGAAAACTGGAGATGGGAGCCACTTATAGAATAAAAATGGAGAGAAATGTGGAATAGTGCAACTTGCTCCCCGTTCTGCATTGAGAAGCAACTTTTTGCAGATAAACAAAACGCTCAAGAAATTTGAGGGACAAATGTGATGATACCCCAGACTTGGGCAGGAGCTATGGCACCAACACCCATCCACCCACCCCTTACTTGCTATGGGAGGTAGTCAATGCTACTCAGAGTAGACCCACTGATGTCAATGGATGTGACTAACTTAGGTTAATTGATTTCAGTTGGTCTATTCTGTGTAGGATTTACTTAAATATAAGCCTGTGTCATTTTCTAAGTACTGCTCAACCTGCTGTAACATAGCATATACTTTTCCTGCTCACAATGTCCTGAACTATTTTCTGTAATTCCATTAGCAAGCTTTGCCATTGTTGGCCAGTCATGTTTTTGGAGGATGACTTTACCCAGCAGCCATGATGGGGAAAACTGTGTCTTAATTATTTTGGTCAAACCACAGTACATCTTGAATTTTGTGTTAATTGTATTTTCCTTGCTGATGTTGGCCTCTTTTTTCTTTCAAATTAGCTTTACAATGAAGAAGTCCTTGATCTCTTCGACACAACGCGTGACATGGATTCAAAGAACAAAAAATCAAACATAAAAATCCACGAAGATTCAGCGGGTGGAATATACACGGTGGGGGTCACAACACGGACTGTAAATTCAGAATCTGAGGTAATATTTTTATTCTCAATGAAAATGAGATAGCTTTTGTAAAAGAACATACTACTGTTTGTGTGTGTGTGTGTGTGTGTGTGTGTGTATGTGTATGTATCTGTATCTGTTTTTCAATATACATACAGATATAGATATTCTTCCTTTCCACTCAGGAGCTCAAGACAGCAGGCATGATTTCGCCCTCCCTCTTCCTTATCTGTTATGTACTGAAGTTCTCACCCTGGGCCAGTAGGGGGATACTGTAGATATTTATGCAAATAAGGGATTGAAAGTGACGTTCAGTGATTGGATAGTTTTAGAAAATTGTTACAGTTACGTTGTACTGGAGCTCTATATAAGCAGGCTGACTGAACCCTTCAGTTCAGTTATGGCCTGTGAATAAACAAGAGCTGTTTGAAGAATCACTGTGTCGTCTGATATGTTCACTCACAACTTAACACTATCCTTGCAGCAACCCTGAGTGGTAGGTTAGGCTGAGAAACAGGGATTAGTGCAAGGTCACTGGCTGAACTTGCAGCTCCCTGGTTATAGTTTCAGTCTAACTGCTACACCACATTGACCCTTGCCCAAGAACAGGCTTAGTAATACAGTACAGGTGACTCCCCACTTACACGGGGGTTACATTCTAGGCCCCCGCACGCATAAGTGAAAGAGATAAAAGGCAGGCATAATTGCTGCTATCTTTGATTTGTAAAATGGGGGTGGAGATGCTCCTTCAGGTATACAGGACCTAGGCCATTTAGGGCTTTAAAGGTCAGCACCAACACTTTGACTTGTGCTCGGAAATGTACTGGGAGCCAATCTTTAAAGACCAGTGTATGTGTATGTGTGTAGGCTTAATTTCAGCCATATATCCTTTTTGTGCAGATGATGCAATGTTTGAAGCTGGGGGCTTTATCTCGAACCACTGCCAGCACTCAGATGAATGTTCAGAGCTCACGTTCACATGCCATCTTCACTGTCCACTTGTGTCAAACGAGAGTTTGCCCTCCAATTGATGCGGTATGTATTATGCTATTTTTGTATGGAAAAAACCAATAACACTGCAGTGTGTGTGTACCCAGGAGGAATATCTTGTATTAGAGTAATAGCCAAAACACCTGCTTAAGTTATACTGCTTGGTGTGGGAATTGTTGCAGTGTGATGTTAGAATGGTGGCTCATGCCACCATTGCCCTTTTCGTATGGAAGAAGAGTTTGGATTTGGATTTGATATCCCTCTTTATCACTACCCGAAGGAGTCTCAAAGCGGCTAACATTCTCCTTTCCCTTCTTCCCCCACAACAAACACTCTGTGAGGCGAGTGAGGCTGAGAGATGGAGACGCGAACCCGGTTCACCAGATTACGAGTCTACCACTCTTAACCACTACACCACACTGGCTCTCCTGGAGATGCAATATTGCATTTTGTATGCCATATTGGCTCTTTCCATATAGCCCACGGCCTCTCAAGGATTCTGGTGGTACAAGAAAGAAACAGCAGTGTTGCAGTAATAAGATACGAGGCCTACGTAATTCAAAGGTCCACCTACGTTTAAACAGCGTTGCCATCCTTCCATTTATAATATTTAAATAGCTTACACTTAAAATCAAATTGATTGAGATGTCCACCTGTTCCCATAGCAACAGATCTGCCTCGGTTGATACAGGCCTCAACCCTCCTGCACTGTAGGTCTCTGGTCTAAATAACGCAAATATTTGACAGTTACATTCCCAAATATTGTGGGATTAGAGTTTTGTTTTGTTGGGGAAGTTGAAAGTGGTGGTGTGTGTTCAAAGCTGTGTGTGTTTGTGTAAGCTGTGGGGGATATCACTGTAAGAAAAGTATATTTACACTTAAAACTTTCATAGCCTAAAGCTTAGTGCACTAAGAAATAATTGGGCCCTTGTCCTTGATGTGTCTGGTGTCTTTATAGGGGTTCTAAATACTATATTATAAAATGTTATGTTTGGAATAGGCAAGTACAGAACGTTTTTGTTTTAAATTACAAACATTGTGACCATGAGCAGTATCAGTCCTTCAGCTTCCTTTTAAAAAGCGATTTAATTTGATTTGAAAACATGCAAAGTGTGCTTATTAGAAAGATTTGCTTCGCTTTGTTTGAAGCTGTGAACCTTGGTTTTAATTGGCTTTAAAATAGAAAGTATGCATTTAAAATGAAAATGGGGTGGTCACAGGAGCGGAAAGCCTTTGACTTGCTTTCTGCTGAGTTAACAGAAAAGAAAGAAAGCTCTTTGCCATTATGAACATATTTTTCTCAAGCCCTTTTGTTTATATACTGGAAATGTTTCAGCTACGTGAAAACTGTAGTGTGCTTATGACGACAGATGTCAGGATAATATTTTTTTGGTCATTTATCCTCTTGAGTTCTGTACAAAAATCCTTTCACTTACAGAAAAATAATTCATGCTAATAACAAATGTTTGCTAAAAATTTCGTTGTCAGTGGCAAGATTGTAGATTCTGAAACCTATTAATTGTTATGTAGAAGTGGTTTATGAGGTTATACTTTTATTGCCTGGAGTTTGACCCTTCTCTTCTGAAACATTAATGAACAACTCACATTTCCCCCCCTACAGGTAGCTGGAAATATTACAGGGTCTCTTTTTCCTAAGGATGGATTTTTTTAAAAAAAAGAGTTGAAGGTGGTTTGGAAGAGCCCCTCTGTCGCTTCAGATCCAATAGACATCATAGCTTTTTGAAACAATGCAAAAACTTATTTACCCAGAGGCAAGAGTGGGTCACATGTGCAAACTGTAAAAATTATTTTAAATGCAAACCTTCAGCTTAAGATATGGCTCTAGCTTAGGACTCCGGTTAATGAGGATAATAGCTTCTTTATTCTAGTTTATCATCTAGTGAATGCCGTCTGTAATTCTCTGGGAGCAGGAGAAAGCATAGAGGCAGTTGTATTCTTTTCCACACCCCCATTTCACTGTCTCTTCTTCTGCAGAGATTTCTAAAACTTGCTTTCCTAAAGAGGGTTTTAATAGACCCACGTTTGCTGTTCTACTTTTCCTCTCTTTTTGCCCCGCGTTGCTGGGAGCATGGCTTAAATAGGGAGAGGCAGTTTGTTGGTCTTTAAAAACGCATCGCTCTCTTTGCAGCCTCACTGGTCTTCTTTCTTCACCACAGGACAACATGACAGATAACAGAATGATATCGGAGTCATCTCAGCTCAATGAGTTTGAAACCCTTACTGCTAAGTTTCATTTTGTGGATTTGGCAGGGTCCGAACGATTGAAGCGCACAGGGGCCACTGGGGAGAGAGCGAAGGAAGGCATTTCCATCAATTGCGGACTAGTAAGTACTACCTTGCCAGCATTCTGATCCTCCTCGTTTCCTAAAATCATTACATACCACCTTTCATTACATAAGAAATACCAAGGCAGTTCACCAGGCAGTAAGAAGGAGTGTCTCCATCCCCATCGTTCTGCCCAGACACTGAGGTCCAGCGCCGAGGGCCTTCTGGTGGTTCCCTCGCTGCGAGAAGCCAAGTTACAGGGATCCAAGCAGAGGGCCTTCTTGGTAGTGGCTCCTGTCCTGTGGAACGCCCTCCCATCAGATGTCAGGGAAATAAACAACTACAGTGGTACCTTGGGTTACATACGCTTCAGGTTACATACGCTTCAGGTTACAGACTACACTAACCCAGAAATATTACCTCGGGTTAAGAACTTTGCTTCAGGATGAGAACAGAAATCGTGCAGCAGCGGTGCACTGGCAGCAGGAGGCCCCATTAGCTAAAGTGGTGCTTCAGGTTAAGAACAGTTTCAGGTTAAGTACGGACCTCCGGAACGAATTAAGTACTTAACCCGAGGTACCACTGTATCTGACTTTTAGAAGACATCTGAAGGCAGCCCTGTTTAGGGAAGTTTTGAATGTGACATTTTAATGTATTTTTAATCTTTGTTGGAAGCCACCCAGAGTGGCTGGGGAAACCCAGCTAGATGGGCAGGGTAGAAATAAATTATTATTATTATTATTATTATTATTATTATTATTATTATTATTTATTGTTAAGACAATGGGGGGAATACAACAATAAAATCCGTAATGGCAAAACAGGAGTTAAAATAGCAATATAATTTACAGTAGGCAGAAATGCCGGGAACTGATATTAATGGTCAGGAAATACCCAGGTAAAATAGGTACATTTTTAATGGAAGAGCCCCGGAGTTTGTGCCAACCTGTCTTCCAAAGGGTGCAAATTCAACACGGCTGGCACCAGCATGGAGACATTCCTTCTCTGTACCACAGTGAGATAGATGTCTGCAAGCCATGTCATGTTTAATAGGGCCTCCCCCAGCTGTTTATGGCCTCATAAGCCAATACTAAAACCTTAGAAGAATCCCTGAGGCAGAAATATACTTAATGCACAGGACCAAGGATTGCAGCGCTTGGATCACATTCTTGCCAATTATTTCAAAGCTATGTGGGGGATGTAACTAGCCAACTGTGGCTAGTTTTTATGTTTGTCCCTCTGTTTGCATTCTACCACCACAGCAATATAAACGAACAGCTCTTTAAATGTGCCACGGGACTCTTCATTTAGTTGTTGCAGTTTAGCCTGGCCGTCATGTCCCTATAATTGAGATAGTTGATGAAACAGCAATTGCTGTACTGCAGTATAATAGCTGTACTGCAATATAGAAGAGAAGAAGAGGAGTTTGGATTTGATATCCCGCTTTATCACTACCCTAAGAAGTCTCAAAGCGGCTAACAATCCCCTTTCCCTTCCTCCCCCACAACAAACACTCTGTGAGGCGAGTGGGGCTGAGAGACTTCAGAGAAGTGTGACTAGCCCAAGGTCACCCAGCAGCTGCATGTGGAGGGGCGGGGAAGCGAACCCAGTTCACCGGATTACGAGTCTACTGCTCTTAACCACTACACCACACTGTGGCTATAAACACTGCATTGCCATAAATGTTGACTTTGACTTGCTATTGGAGCTAGCGACATTACACTGTCTGACATTGAAGCAAAAAATGTTGATATTAAATTATACTTGGTTTTTTGGGGGTTGTTGCTTTTTTTTACAAATAAGCCTGAAAGATATTCCAGAGCCAACTCTGTACTGGGGAAAAAAGTTCTGTATATGATTACCTTGCCTGGGATGCAAAGATGGACCATTCCATTTGCAGGAGAGAACTGTGTGAAGCTTTCCTGGCAGTTTCCCTTGCATCAGGTCTTGTGACTAAATGGTCAACTCATTTCTAAAATAGAACAGTAGCTTGCGTCTTTGACAGTGAAAGCTACCGCAGTGGAAAAGGACAAAGTATAGTTCTGCTGACTGTACTGTTCACTCCCTCACATTTTCTGACTCTGCACAATGCTGCTGATTCTGATTGTGTCAATACTTATGTGTGTTTTTGGGTGGTGCTGGTTTTGGGGGGCAGAATTTTATTAAAACAAATGTTGCATATTTTATAGCTGGCGTTGGGCAACGTAATAAGTGCACTGGGAGATAAGAGCAAGAGGGTCACTCACGTACCGTACAGAGATTCAAAATTAACACGACTGTTGCAAGACTCTCTTGGAGGAAACAGGTACAAGCAATTTTTTTTATTTAAAACCATGTTTGAAAGAGATGTCACAAGAACTTTGATTAATTTGCTATTGATGGAACTAAAGTGTATTAGAATACAAAAAAATAAGAACCACACTGGTGCGCGCTCTCTCTCTCTCTCTCTCTCTCTCTCTATTTCGTATAGCTGAGCTGAATTAATAGAATTGGTTTTTCTGCTTCAGCAGAGAAAACACGGTAGCACAATTCATCTTTTTGCTCTGGGTTGCCTGGAAAATGATGCAACCCCATAAATAAAGGAGGAAATTACCACTCACCCCTTTTAAAATCCAGTAGCACGGACAGAAAAAAACTCACAAGGGAAAACAAACTAATGTAGAGCACAAGTAAATGATCTGTTTAATAGGAATACTTACTCTGAACCCTTTTAGAGAGACGGTAATGCAGTTAAGCCTCATTTCGATGAAAGCTTAAGGGAGTGGTTTTCCAGTAAAGGCTTCAAAAACAAGGCCATTTAGAAGTCAAGAGTTTCCTTGAATTTGTTGTGCTGTAGAACGCTAACACTTGCAACTTAATGAGAGAATGTGCAGTTGAGAATCCTCAACTTGTCCAGTTTATTAAAGAGTTAGTAAGCTTTGCCACGGGACTCGGGTGGCGCTGTGGGTTAAACCACAGAGCCTAGGACTTGCCGATCAGAAGGTTGGCGGTTCGAATCCCTGTGACGGGGTGAGCTCCCGTTGATCGGTCCTTGCTCCTGCCAACCTAGCAGTTCGAAAGCACGTCAAAGTGCAAGTAGATAAATAGGAACCGCTCCAGCGGGAAGGTAAATGGCGTTTCCGTGCGCTGCTCTGGTTCGCCAGAAGCGGCTTAGTCATGCTGGCCACATGACCCGGAAGCTGTACGCCGGCTCCCTCGGCCAATAAAGCGAGATGAGCGCCGCAATCCCAGAGTCGGCTACGACTGGACCTAATGGTCAGGGGTCCCTTTACCTTTACCTTAAGCTTTGACACAGGAATAGCACTGGGATTCTTCTGTGGGAATACCTACTGTATACTTTTTCCTTAATTTTGATCCCATCCTCCCATTACATCCTCCTCCAACATCCAGATTCTTTATTATCTTGGTTGCCCTCCTCTGCACATGTTCCAGCTTGTCAATGGTCTTCTTAAATTGTGGTGCCCAGAACTGGACATAGTAATCCAGGTGTGGTCTGACCAAGGCAGAATAGAGCAGGGCTCTTCACTTCCCTTCATAGGGACGCTATACTTCTGTTGATGCAGCCATGCCCCTACACAGCCATGCCCCTTCTGATACTATACAATAATCTTACAGTTGTGCAGTAATAACAATTAGGGATGCATTGCAACATTCAGTGCTGATCCGTGTGTTGCCTTTCAGCTAGATCTGCTGTTTTCTGTGCACATACATGGGCAAATGATTTGTAGTATCTTCTTTCAGATAGTGTTTTCCATTAGGTTCCATTGGACGTAACAGAACTTGCAAACCATTATCTTGAAACTGAAGCTCCATTGTGTTTTCACCGTTCTTAATTGCTCAGTTTTGGAGCATATAGTGGCTTAAAAGCAACCCTTTCATGCTCATTGGGTCACTCTCGGATTTGCAGACGAGGGGCCCTGCTGCAGAAATATTAACAGGTCCACACTATCGCTACACACCACTGATTGTACAAGCAGCCTCCTGCCTGGTCAATCTTTGGCTCCAACCCAATGGCTCCAGTGAAGTGAAACTATGCACATACTTGTGATTTCTTATTTTTCCACTGTAGCCACTGAAAGAACAAGCTTCTTTTGAAAGATGGCTGTTCAGTTCAGCAGTGCAAGTGCCTTTGGCGGACATGAAAATAAGTACATTGTTGTGCTAAACCTTATTCATGCATCTAAATCTGCTGAATATTGACCACATTCTATTGGTATACACTGCAAAGAAGCCTAATCTAAAATAACCCTCAGCCGTACTACTGTATTCAGAATACAAATAAGCATTGATGTTATAGTAGCCTATTTGATTATTATTTTTTAGAATATAAATGCAGAGTGAAAGTATTTAAAGTAAAGGCAAGAAGACAGTCTCCGTTTCAGAGATTGTAACTTGCAATAAGACAAATTCACGGTGTTGTGTAATAATACAGATGGGTAACAATTTCCATTCATTCCTTAGTTAAGCTATAGTATATTTTTGCTGGAGAGGAGGGTGGAGGATGTTGGGAAAGGTCACAACTTACTATTCAGTGATAGGGACAAAATGAATTGCAGTGTAAGCAAAAAATAAAAATAAAAATCAGAGAGCCATAATACCAGGGGCGGGACGGCAGCAGGGGGACTAGAACAAACAAAAGATCCCATGGAAACATATTGGTGACTAATTCCACAAGGTGGCATTTCCACACATAATTATGCACTTTCATTTGCACGCTTTGTAATCTGCTACTAAAATCAGAGAGCATTTTAACAGTCAGCACTTCGGATTATGTACAAAACGACATAATATTATGCTTGTGTTTTGTTCTCAGCCCAGTTAACGTTCTAAGAGTTAACCCACTGCTACCCATATGGTGTTTTGCTAAGTATATTCACTTCATTGCTTGGAGCTTCTTGCAGATATGCCTGTGTGTGTGTGTGTTTGTGTGTGTATATATATATATATATATTGATAGGATCAGATAAGTGCGCAGGCCTTCAGAGTAGTGTTACAAGATACAGCTATACTTCCAGCAGCTTCTATAAAGAAACAAAAATAGGTCAGTTTTGGTCTTCTGCCCGAGATGAAATTCATCAGCTGATACACTCGTGATTTTCATTTTGTTTTGTGCAGCTGTGTTCACCATTGTGCCTTGTTAAAATGCTGCGAGCTGCAACTTTCATTTATTTATTCATTTAGAAAGAAGCTTTTCTGCTGTATTATTAGTAAGGTGCAAATAATTTCTGGATACATTTTACATACCTTTGGTTGGGAACAATAAAAACAGTTTTGCTTGGTTTTAAAGCTCTGATGAAGCATCTTAGTGCATTTATCGTCTTTTGTTTATATGTAGCAGTGGCACACAGCGCTGCCCTTGCTTTCTTGCTTCTGTTGATAAAACCTGGACTTTTTTTAACCTGCAGCCAAACCGTCATGATAGCCTGCGTGAGCCCCTCAGATAGAGATTTCATGGAAACCTTGAACACTTTGAAGTATGCAAACCGGGCACGAAATATCAAGAACAAGGTGATGGTTAATCAGGACAGGGCTAGCCAGCAGATTAATGCTCTGCGGAGCGAGATCACGCGGCTCCAGATGGAACTCATGGAGTATAAAACGGTAATACTCATTATAATGTTTTCCTCAGTAGTCCTTGGCTGCTACATTAAACCATTCTGCATGTCCAGGTTTGTTCCTCCTCTCCCCTCCTCTCCCCCTCCCTCCATGGTAAAGAGAGGCATGTGTTCCTCATATAATTGATTTTTTAAAAATTAAAACCCCCCATATGTTTCAGAGTGGGACAAGTGGGTACTTTGCTGCCATCAGCAAAGTTTAGTTTACATTCTGGAAACTCCAATGTTTCCTGTAAGCCAGATAAGCTAATTCATATCAGTTTCTGCTAGCTCCAGACATTTAAGTAGCCATTTCCTAACAGACGGAGCTTGTGACTCTTTCCAACTGCAGGTCCACACTGTCCTTTCTGCTGTTGGCAAAAACCTGATTAAAAAGATCAGGTTTGCAGGGATTTGCTTCGCAAGCCAGTGAAATAAGAACAACACAGGGGAGAGAGGAAATCCTGCTGTTGCTATTATTATGCAAATAATTTGTCTCCAAAAATCATGAATCAGGCACGGCCAAACTTGACCCTCCAGGTGTTTTGGGACTACAGTTCCCATCATCCCTGACCACTGGTCCTGTTAGCTAGGGATGATGGGAGTTGTAGTCCCAAAACATCTGGAGGGCCAAGTTTGGCCATGCCTGTCATGAATGATCTGGCACTCCCACCACATATGTAATATACAGTGGTTGTTGTTGTTTAGTCGTTTAGTCATGTCCGACACTTCGTGACCCCATGGACCAGAGCACGCCAGTGGTACCTCGGGTTAAAAACACTTCGGGTTACAGACTCCGCTAACCCGGAAGTAGTACCTTGGGTTAAGAACTTTACCCCAGGATGAGAACAGAAATCGCGTGGTGGCACCACGGCAGCAGCGGGAGGCCCCATTAGGTAAAGTGGTACTTCAGGTTAAGAACGGTTTCAGGTTAAAAACGGACCTCCGGAACGAATTAAGTTCGTAACCAGAGGTACCACTGTATGCGCATTTGTGGTACATTTGAAACCAGTGAACTTCTGGGTAGATTTTATGTAACCTGGCTAGAATTAAGGACCAGAGTAGTAACAGTTTATACTAAACCTCTCTTGCTGATAAACTTATTGGAGACCTTCTCACAGAGCCCCAAATCTTGACTCATTTCTGCTCAGAAATGCTAAAATCCAGGACTTGTATCTGATGTAGTGCTTTAATCAGTGTAAGGATTCACGTTTGCGCAGCGGAGCTCACTCTTTCCTTCCCCCACTTACTTCTAAATCTGTTCTAGTGGTTCCCCAACATCTGCAGCAGAATTGGGGTTGGAGGGCACAAACACAAATCCTTGCACTAAAGGGTTTCTTTTTCACCCTGCTCTAGCCATCAAGTCATTTTACTGAGATCCATTAGCAATGTGTAATTTGTGGTTGTCTTTATCATCTGTTAGGGCAAAAGGATTATTGATGAGGAAGGTATGGAAAGCGTCAATGACATGTTTCATGAAAATGCCATGCTGCAAACAGAAAACAACAACCTCCGAGTCAGGATAAAGGCAATGCAAGAGACTATTGATGCACTGAGAGCCCGAATCACGCAGCTTGTGAGTGATCAGGCCAACCAGGTCCTGGCCAGAGCAGGTAATGTATACTCTTCTCACTGAAAAATGTTGTATGTCTCATACTCTGTCTACAAAGGCTCTTGGCCATTGTTCACCTCCTTGTTTCACAAGTATAGGGGCTTCCTCAAGTTAGTAATGCACAGAGGCAGAGGGAGTGCAGACTTCAGGATTGTGAGATTTACTAGGTTGGGTTGTGTGTGTGTGTGTGTGTGTGTGTGTTTTACTGGAACCCAAAGGTTTGCCAACTAAAACTATGTGCGAAAGACATGCAGCTACAATTAAAGAACAGGGCATGCCTGAGCTCAATTTGAACTACGAAATTTATTTTCACTATCAGAATTGAACTAAGAACAAAATATATGTATGCATGTATTTCATTATATATTACACGCACACACACTATAATTGATTTTATAGCTGCAAACTGCTTAGAAGCTGTTTTGGCATATAAACGGCATAAACACGTAAACAAAAAAATGCTTGCATGAAAGTCTTCATTTCAGCAGCCTAATTTAGATGTAAAATGTTGCTTTGTTTGTTGCTATTGTTAATCAAGAGAGAATTGGAAACCCTTTCCAATCTACTGCAAATTGCCCCAGAGATCCCCAGTGGATCCCTATCTACATTCTGCCCATTCCCAAACATAGATAATTTGAGTAAACCTGAACTGTCCCCCCGCCCCCGTACATTCTGCAAACTAACCCTTTCTTGTACACATTCAGTAATAATGTTAATAATAATTTATTATTTCTACCCCGCCCATCTGGCTGGGTTTCCCCAGCCACTCTGGGCAGGTTCGAACAGAAGGTTAAAAATACATTAAAACATCAGTCATTAAAAACTTCCCTAAACAGGGCTGCCTTCAGATGTCTTCTAAACGTCAGATAGTTGTTTATTTCTTTGAAATCTAATTGGTGGGCACCACTACCAAGAAGGCTCTCTGCCTGGTTCCCTGTAACTTACCACTGATTTGTCTATATAAATCCATATTTCCCGTGAACCCCTTGGCACAGGGCTGGCCCAATACAGTTTGGGAGTGAAGATCTACATCAGGCACAAGGGGAGAGTGCAGCGACAGAAACAGCAGGCAGTGCATTCCTTGGAAACTGTTTCTGCTGCCCCTGTGGATTGTGCCACCTGAGGCGTCATCTCACCTTGCCTCATGGATGGGCCAGCCCTCCCTTGCCAAACTTCCTGTGGACATTTAATTTCCCCTTCTGAATATTAAATGCTGGTCCCCATGCAATCCTGATAACAACATTTTGTGTCTGTCTGCCATTCTAATAAACACTAATATTGGTTGTTGTCTTTTTAAAGGAGAAGGTAATGAAGAAATCAGCAACATGATTCATAACTACATCAAGGAAATTGAGGATCTCAGGTATTATCCATCTGACATCTTTTGTGATTTTGTCTCGCTTGTGTTTCCCCCCTAGAATGTAGAATCTATGCGTAGCTCTACCAGTCTTTTTGGTTAAAATGTATTGTCTATATGTGTAACGTGGAAGGACTCTTGTTAGTGGTTCAGCACACACCATGGCTCTAAAAAGCATTGTTCTTCATGCCAAGGTTATTTCTAATGACCCTGAACAGCAGTTGTCCAATAATTAAATAGCTGACTTTCTAGAAAGTATAATTAGAACAGAACATTATCAGTTCCTGTATTTGAGCTGCATTAAAGTGCATTCACGTAGTTCTGTGAGCATTTTCCACCGGATCTTCGGTTACTCTGTGTTTGGTATCAGAGTGGGACACACCAAAGGACCCCCCCCCCCCCTTATTCTTACTGCTAGTGAGTGTGTGACCTTGCTTGGAAATGTTAGACCATGATTTAGCAATCTGTGACTGTAGCTGCTCATGTGCTCATACGTCCCCTTTCCTCATTTAGTATGGCCTCAAGGAGAAGGATAGAAGCTTTTGATTCTATTTTTAGCTAACCACAGTTAGCGCTGAGTTCAGACCTAGACAAACTGTGGTTAGTTGACTATTGGTTTACTGAATTGAGAAAAATTCAAATCAAGATTTATGACATTGGCTTGTTTCAGTAGCCTTCAGCTAAGACGGAGAACCATATTTGAGCATTATATCTGCACCTGTAAATGTATTCCCTTATTGCCCACTCTATGAATCTAATGAAAGCTGTTGGTAGCGCATGAGACTCTTAATCTCAGGGTTGTAGGTTGGATCCCCACGTTGGGCAAAAGATTTCTGCATTGTAAGGGATTGGATTAGATGATACTTCTGGTACCTTCCAACTCTACAGTTCTAAGATTCCATGAAATAAGTTTATTAGTCTTTAAGTTATGTTGCCGCTGTAATACATTAGCAATACAGTACATTGGAACAAGGTGCTTAAACATCACTTGTGAAAACATCTGGCATTAATATAATATTGCTTACATATGGCACCCCAGGAACCCATTTTAGTACAGTGCTACCTCAGGTTACATATGCCTCAGGTTACATATGCTTCAGGTTACATATGCTTCAGGTTACACACTCCGCTAACCCAGAAATAGTACCTCGGGTTAAGAACTTTGCTTCAGGATGAGAACAGAAATTGTGCTTCGGCGGCACTGCTGCAGCGGGAGGCCCCATTAACTAAAGTGGTACCTCAGGTTAAGAACAGTTTCAGGTTAAGAACGGACCTCCGGAACGAATTAAGTACTTAACCCGAGGTACCACTGTATTTTTATTTTATTTTTAAAAAATGTTTGTGTGAAGCAGTTTGCTAGAACCTTGAATATTCTTTTAGAAAAATATTTAACAAAAACGTATACTGACGTTTTCCGTTTCCGCTTTCATTTCTACAATTTTCTGTGCCCAGGGCAAAACTACTGGAAAGTGAGGCAGTGAATGAAAACCTTCGGCGCAACTTGTCGAGAGCCTCAACGAGGTCAACGTACTTTGGTGGCCCCTCTGCATTTTCTGCTTCGATGCTTCCCTCTGATAAAGAGACAATCGAGATTATTGACTTAGCGAAAAAAGACTTGGAAAAACTGAAGAAAAAAGAAAAGAAGAAGAAAAAGAGGTACCATTTAAAACTACGTTTGCAAAGAATGCTGTCTGTTTTAACCAGGGAACGGTTAATTGTGAGATGGAGAAAAGTCCCCCTTTGGGCACTTGACTGCAATAACTGCCACATAAATCCTGCACACACTTAGCCAAGTCTTCAACTCTACAGTCTGCAGCTATGGCCTGGTTTGCATGGATTGCTAAACCTTGGTTTACACTACATACGCAAGCTAGAATGAGTCTGAGCATAGCGTTGGGCTTGTTTGTCTCATCTCCCCTTCTTCTCCCATGCAGCTGGAAGAATGACTTTTCTAGTGTTTAGTTTCACTTCAAAGAATTCTGGCGTGTTATGTACAAACCCACGATGGTTTGAAGCAAACCCTGGTTAACGTCTAAACAGGATAACATCAGACCATGGGTTGTGAAACTGGCTTGTTAAACTAAGCAGGGTTCGTTTTAAAATACAACCTTTTGTTCATACATTACAGTAAGCTGGGATTCTTTGAAGTGCAACTAAGTGCAACGAAGTTTTTCTGCCAGCCGAGAAGGGAATGTGCAAACCTGAAGCTTTTGTCAGGCTCATTCTATTTTGTGCATGTAGTGCCAAATCATGGTTTAGTGTTGCATGTGAACGAGCTCAGTGGATTATGTACATATTCTTACTTGGAAGAGAATACTGAGCTATGAATGTTTTGGAAGCTCCAGTGACAAATAAAAGTTCTACTAGGTATAGTGTAGTTGCTTAATTTGAAAGACGCATATAGCAGCCATTGGGATTTACATTGGTTATTGTTAAAATGGCTTGTTTTTCTTTCTTCATACCCAGCCTATGCCTGACTTGCAACATCACTGCATTTCCATACTCCATTTGATTTCCCCCTTCTAATCCTCCCAAATCTTCCATCAACCACTAGATTATTTTAGGCTGTGTTAATAAGTAAAACAAGGAACAAGTAACTGTAAGGAGTTCCCCTGCAGGTAGACAGTTGTCCTTCATTTCCTATTTAATGACACTTACATTGTGTCTTATCTATGTGCAACAAGCTTACAGTGAAACAAATACATCAGTCAGAGCAAACACATTCATTTTCTGTTTGATTATGAGTGTATACTGCTTGCTAACTGGCTGGTTTTTTTGTTGGCTAAATATAAAATATAACAGCTGGTTGCTGTGGAAGTAGCAGCCTAAGATGAAGACCTTGTTGACAGGTCTTCCCTCAAATATGGTGATTATATCTAGAAGGTATCCTAAACTGGGTCATTAGTCTCTATCTCTGTGTTGGCCATTTTCTTCTGTAGCCAGGAAACAGATCTGAACTCCAGAACTTCATTTGAATGACTTAGTTTTACATGACTGAAGATGAGCCATTTAAACCTGCTTTTCGTCTAATTCACAATCATTATCAACTTTTGATTGAAAATCCTCAGTGTCTTTCATTTCCCCCTCCCCCTTATAATGGTAAGTGAGGAAAGAAAATATAGACTTTGTTAGTTTTGAGTTAAAACTAATTCTCAGGTCAAGTTCACAAGACTTGACAGCTCCGCATGAGTGCATAAGGATAACTGAACTAGGAAGTTGTGTCAGAGAAGCACAATTTACATGTAGCCCAGTTTTGTATTTTAGTATTGTGACTGTGTCTCTGAGATACAGAGCAAAATCGTTGTGCCTGTCACCTTATCGCTGAACTTTGATGTATGGCTGCAGTTTCAGGCTTCCCCTTGGAGAAACAGAGATGTCCTTGGAAGCTTATCAGTTTTTTTCAGTAGTAAGATTTGCATGATCTGAAAAGGCCTCTTGTTCACCACAAACGCTATGTTCCTAAAACATGTTGTGGTGCTGGGTTCTGAAGTGCTCATGGGAGACTTCAACTACCCTGATATCTGTTGGAACTCTGCCAAGAATGTAAGGTCCAACAAATTTCTCAGTTGCCTCGCTCACAATTTCATTTCCCAGAAGGTGGAAGAAGCAACAAGGACCTGTCTTGGACCTGGTCCTCACCAACAGGGAGGAACTGATTGGCAAAGTGAAAGTACAGGGAACCTTGGGTGCAAGTGATCATGTTTTCTTGAGTTTCATTATACAGAAGCAAGGGGAAATGGAGTGTAGTCGGACGTGCACTCTGGACTTTAACAAAGCTGCTTTCAAAAAATCCAATGGTCAGAGAAAAAGAGGAGGACATACAAACCACAAAAGCACTGTGGTGAAGGCTGGGGTGGCGTGCAAGGAAAGGTTTGCAATGCAGAGGAAAACCAGTTTACTTTCCTAATGGTTTGGAGTGGAGAACATCTAGCCTTCAGGCCAATCTTGGATTGCCAGAGAGCCTCGTTTGGCCTATGAGGCCATTTCCCTCAAACCATAGCCACCTGTCAGTCAGCAGGGAACAGGCGCTCACAGCCAAAGCAGTAAGTGGGGGTGAAAACCTGCTCAGTTTGGCTGTGTCCCAATTGTGGTCTACAGAAGTGGTCTACAGAATGCAGGGTTCTTCCTCCATCAGCTGATGGGCAGGAAGGGGGGAGAAGGAAGTGCGTTGCTAGTCATACACTTGGCACTTCTTAAAAGTGATGAGCGCAGAACTGGCAACGCCGCTTGTGCTGCAGTTCCCAACACCCAGCTGCCAGTCATAATGATGTCATGTGATTGATAGGTGAGTTGTCAAAGTTGGCAGAGATTGAAAGCCTACGCTTTCTGTCGTCTGGATGTGCATTTCTGCAGTATTTGTACTCTTCTTTTTCCTAAGGTTGTTGGTCGTAGTTTCTCAAAGTCATGCTAAAAGTTGTCTAGAGAGCAATGGAAATAATGATAATAAAATAATAATTTATTATTTATACCCTGCCCATCTGGCTGGGTTTCTCCAGCCACTCTGGGTGGCTACCAACAAAATATTAAAATACAATAGTCCTTCAGATATTCAAAGCTTCCCTAAACAGGGCTGCCTTCAGATGTCTCCTGAAAGTCTGGTAGTTGTTTTTTCCTTTGACATCTGGTGGGAGAGTGTTCCACAGGGCGGTTGCCACCACTGAGAAGGCCCTCTGCCTGGCTCCCTGTAACTTCGCTTCTTGCAGTGAGGGAACAGCCAGAAGGCCCTCGGAGCTGGACCTCAGGCAGAACGATGGGAGTGAAGAGGCTCCTTCAGGTTTACTGGACTGAGGCCATTTAGGGCTTTAAAGGTCAGCACCAACACTTTGAATTGTGCTCGGAAAGAGTTTTAGCAACCTGCTTTTAAAAATATTTAGCCAGAAATGAGAGGTTTTTTACACTGCAAGTTAAAATGATACTGTAAATGTTTAGAGCTTAATGAGTTTTGGAAGATTCTTCCAAAATTCCTATATCTTTCTCAGCTAAGGTATTAAAAATTCTGCATTGTTATCATTTGCTACTGCATATTCCATTATATTCTCCATTTCAAGTTGGTCTATAATTTCAGTCCCATATTAAGATTTCAGCAGTCTCAAACTTAATCATGCACATAGATCTCCACTGCTAAGATGCCTACATCAAATACAGAAAAATTTCACCTTTTCATTTCTTCTGAGATGTGTTTTTCGTTTTTCTAACAAGCACTAATGGTCATATAATGAATTCTTTAAAAAATTATCTCAGCATTACAACAATGTAAAGAGTTGGGGCTTTTCAGAATGCATGGTGGAGTAAGTTTTTAAAGTGTGTGTGTTTCAAAATCTTAGGGCTCAATTCTCATAATATGGTAGTCATCCATTCTCATAATATGGTTTAAAGACAGTACTTTCTGAAACTGAAAACGTGTGTAACCTGTCCATTAACTAAGTTTTCCTGCAGAAAGAAATGTCCAGTTTGCAAACCGTTATAACCCCCCCCATATGATAAAATTGTCATTTTTTTAAAAAAAAACAACCCAAACGAAAACACCGAACAAAATAGCTGTATGTATGTCATTTAGTCTGCTGTTCCTCCAAAGAACTTTGAAAAAACTCGCAGCTAAAGGACATAGTTTCACTACTAAAGCTGATTGTGTGGCTTCAGGAGGCAGTTGTGATAGGAGCAAACAAGCCAGCTTGTTTGGCAGTAAATGATGGCAGTAAATGGCTTCCTCCTATTGAAAATGCATGGATAGATGCATCACCCCTAGGAAGCCTTCCTGTGCAGCTTATGTTCATTTCAGTGGGACCTGCACAGGAAACCTTCCCTGTATGCAGGATCTGTTCTGTTTTCTATCAATTTTCCAGCTGTCGTTCCCTCTATATCCAATATCCAAGCTATTAAGTTCTGCCTCCACCCACAGGCAAGAGAAAGCTAGCAGCAGGCTTGGAAAAACCCAATTGTTTTCAGGAGCACAAAATAGGTTTAGGCCACAGAATGCTGAATGAATGTTTCCGGAGGGACTGAAAACAGTGGGGGACAGACAAGGTGCATGGAATGTAGCATATGGAGTCCTGAACAGGGAGGCCTCTGCGATGCAACATCTTGTTGCAGCGTCCCATTTGTGAAGAATGTATTGCCTTTTTACAACTTGTGATCTTTTGACAGTGTATTTTTTCCTTTTAAAAGAAAAAAAAGAAAATCATTTGAAATCCACAAGCTCATGTGTCATCTTTTCTTAACCTTCTTGTCGCTCTCGCTTTTCACTGTCTGGTTTGTCCTTCATTGGCTTGGCCCTTCCAATACTGTACCCTCCTGCTTTTGAAGGCTGCAGAAACTTGAGGAAAGCAGTCAAGAAGAAAGAAGGTTGGAATGTTTCACAGGTTTTTAATTAAACTGTCATTTTTTAAAAAACAAGCAAACAAACCACAAACTGTGCCACATAGATCTAACCCTAGAATTTAATCACATGGTTGTGGTTTTTATTTTTTATTGCAAGACTAATTCCCCTCCCTGTTATAGACACACACACACACACACACACACACACACACACACACACTGCTAGCACATAAAACACTGACGCATATACCTCGGTTTAAAGTTAACCAGAGCAGTTTAAAGGGGCTGGGTGTAAACTAGAACCCATTTCAAAATACCCATTGTTGAGATCAATGCATAATCTGGAGACAAATGTAATTGTTTCTATATTCAATCGATTTTCCTAACAGCGGCCTAATTCAACCGAAAAGTGGATCAGTAAATCACAGCATATGCAGGAACTCTAGAGTATAACTGTTAAGTTGTGGGTGAACATGTCAGATGACACAGCGATTCTTTAAACAGCTCTTCTTTATTCAGATGCCAGAACAGAACTAGGCTGAGGAGCTCAGTCAGCCTGCTTATATAGAGCTCCAGAACAATGCAACTGTTGCCATTTTCTAAAACTATCCAATCACTGAACGTCACTTTTCGATCCTTCATTTGCATACAAAACTATCCAATCACTGAACGTCACTTTTCGATCCTTCATTTGCATAACTATCTACAGTATCCCCCTGCTGGCCCAGGGTGAGAACTTCGGTACATAACAATAACTATTTTAACTTCATGAACAGCAAACAATTTTCATTCTGGCTCAGATTCAGTGAATTGGGTTATTCCAAACTTCCTTTACAGATCTACTTTAAGGGAAAGTAGAGCTTCCTGCACCATGTAAGGCAAGGACACTGGTTGGCTTAGGTCCAGAGTGGCACTAATAATTCCACTGATAATTATAAATACTTATCAAGATGCAAAAGAAATATGAACGCAATTAAGATAATAGCCTATAACTTTTTTATTTAAACAAATTAATAAAACTACCAACAATGAGAGAGGATTCCCAAGGATAGCATTTTGCCTTTTTTACCTACCTAGAATCAGAATTGCAGAGTTGGAAGGGACCCTGATTTCTAGTTTAACCCCCTGCAAGGCAGAAAATGCACATCTTCCGAAATACTTCACTTCTTTCCTAAACCTAGACCCAAACCTTCTTTCTTAAGCCTAAATGCTGCAGGTTTTTTGTTTTTAAAAAGTTCATAAGCAAAGGTTAATGGTAATCTAACTTTAAAATCTGCTCTGC
This sequence comes from Podarcis siculus, assembly GCA_034642415.1. Classification (NCBI taxonomy): domain Eukaryota; kingdom Metazoa; phylum Chordata; class Lepidosauria; order Squamata; family Lacertidae; genus Podarcis; species Podarcis siculus. The sequence goes on along the minus strand of JAXCMG010000058.1, from coordinate 1,099,522 downwards.
TAAAATTATAATCTGTGTTCCATAGGCCTGTGCTTTCTAGCTGTCAGTGGCTACTGACTGCGATGGCTGTGTTATATTCCCCCCACCCCGAATACCAGATGGGGAGAGGGCTGTTCCACTCAAGTCCTGTTTGGTCACTGTGTGGACATGATTCTGGACTTGATGGGCCTTTGTCCTGATCTTATCTGTCCACTGCCAACAGTGGCCTTCAGAGATAATTTTCCCTATTTTGCAATTTGAAATAGATGAAGAATAGGGTAAGAGGGTAGGATGATTGCTAGACACCCCAGGGCCTTCAGTCCAAAATGCAAAAAAAAATATATTTGAGAAGCCTTGGGGGAATAATATCTTAAGGATGAGTAGGGTGATGTCATTGGTGGAGTAACTGTTTGTCAAACCAGGATGAAATCAGACGAGCACATCAGTTGTGCAAAACTAACTAATGGGATGCAGGTGGCGCTGTGGTCTAAACCACTGAGCCTAGGGCTTGCCGATCAGAAGGTCGGCGGTTCGAATCCCTGCCACGGGGTGAGTTTCTGTTGCTCGGTCCCTGCTCCTGCCAACCTAGCAGTTCGAAAGCATGTCAAGTGCAAGTAGATAAATAGGTACCACTCTGGTGGGAAGGTAAACGGCGTTTCCGTGCGCTGCTCTGGTTTGCCAGAAGCGGTTTAGTCATGCTGGCCACATGACCCAGAAGCTGTCTGCGGACAAACGCTGGCTCCCTCAGCCAGTAAAGCGAGATGAGCACCGCAACCCCAGAGTCGTCCGCGACTGGACCTAACGGTCAGGGGTTACCTATGCCTACTGAGAAGTAAGTCCTATTGAATTCAGGATTGTGGAGTTAGGATTAGGTTAGCCACAGTGTGTACTTTGGGAATAACTAGTTTTGCAATCAGTTTTGCAATCTAGCTTCAGGGGCAAAGGGAGTCATGATGGGATTGGGGCTTCCTGGAAAGCCAATCTGTTCCCAGGATGCATTAGGCATGGGATTTCTTGTAAAGTATTAATGATCTTGAGTATAGAGCGTGAGTCAGTTGTGAACTCACGTTTTACAAGAGCATTGATTCAAGTTCAAAGAATTGCAAGGACGATCTTAGCATACCAAGAAGTGGCCGGACCAAGATGACTGTGTGGATTATTAATACACCGTAGAGGGGAGAACATTGGAAGCATGTGTATAGGAGAAGAAAAGGCTATAAGCCAGCCATTCATCTGTTTAGGTCTGGGAATCTAAAGGATAACAGCTGTGGCAGCAAAGCATCTCACTTGCCTTTTAGCACAGATGGGCTCCATGGAAACTGCCTGGAAAAAACTTCGTACGGGAGCTCCATGCAGCTAGTGTCACTTTTTAAAAAGATACTTGCCCCTCATCCTCTTGTGTCACTAGAAATAGTCATATTGGGAAAGAATGTATTAAGAAAGGGTGGCTTTCAGCTCAGACCAAGAAAGGCTCAGCGCTTAGGTTTAGAATTTGATTGGCTGGTGACCTTGTTCTATCTGTTTGTTTTTCTCCATTGAATACATGAGCTTGCTAAATGTTGTAGACGTTTTTCTTGTCCTATAGCAGCACCACTGGCTTATTTGCATCTTCTTTGCCCTTCGCTTTATGACCTCTGTTGTTTGCTGATCACATTTTTAGCTGTGCTTTACAATTATTTCCTCTTTACTACCCTATCGCATTAGATAAGTCTGACTAAAATTTGTACAGTGGTGCCTCGCAAGACGAAATTAATTCGTTCTGCGAGTTTCTTCGTCTTGCGGATTTTTCGTCTAGCGAAGCACGGCTATTAACGGTACTTAGCGGTTTTAAGAAAAAGGAAACAAACTCGCAAGAACTCGCAAGACGTTTTCGTCTTGCGAAGCAAGCCCATAGGGAAATTCGTCTTGCGAAGCAACTCAAAAAACGAAAAACTCTTTCGTCTTGCGAGTTTTTCGTCTTGCGAGGCATTTGTCTTGCGAGGTACCGCTGTAATGTGTTAGATGTTATTTATTTACATTTCTTTTCGTCCTCTCCTGAAGGCTCAAGATAGATAAAAAATAACATTATATATGTGTGGATGAATCCTCTTCTTCTTCTTCTTCTTCTTCTTCTTCTTCTTCTTCTTCTTCTTCTTTGTTTCCAGTATTTAAATACTGCTCAGTGGCCACAGTTCTTGTTAAGTTGTGGGTCAGACGACACAGCAATTCTTCAAACAGCTCTTGTTTATTCACAGGCCAGAAGAGAACTGAACTGTTCTGCCAGCCTGCTTATATAGAGCTCCACTAGAATGCAACAGTAACAGTAACAGTTATTTTCTATAACTATCCAATCACTGAACGTCACTTTCGACCCCTTATTTGCATATGTGGACCTGAACTATCTACAGTATCCCCCTGCTGGCCCAGGGTGAGAACTTCAGTACATAACAGTTCTCAAGATGGTTTAGAAGCAAAAATAAATTAATACCACAGAACAGGAAAATAAAATATAAAACAGAATACAAAGAGCAACAGAACAAACCCATACTAAGATCAGTAGTGGAGAATATGATTAATATAACAGATCTAAAAAAATTTTTTTAAAACGTTTTAAGATTAAAAAGCCTGGGAAGATAACAGGCTTCTCCTTATTACTTTTATCATTATTGTTTTAAATTAAATTTGTATCATACCCTTCCTTCTTCCCAAAGGAGCCCAGGGTGGCAAACAAACAAACAAACAATAAAAAACTTAAAAGATTAAAAAACACACATTCTGGCACAGTTGCAGACTAGGAAAGGTTTTTACTACAAGGTTTGTTAGCAGAGGAACTTTTTCAATAGGTGCCTCTCATTTTATAGGGGTACTCATAGAAGGACCTCTTAAGATAATCTTAGGGTCCTCATATGTGTGAAGAGCATAGCTGTCAACTTACAGATTTGAAAATAAGGGACCAGCAGCCTCGAAAATAAGGGATCAGCAGCCAAAATAAGGGATTTTCCGGGCACAGGTATGTTCATCTTCTGAGCCCCTCCGAGCTAAAGGCAGAAAGCCCAGCCAGCAGCCAAACGAAGCCTCATCTGTAAGGGACAGCAGCGGGACATGGCGCTGAGATAAGGGACTGTCCCGCCAAATAAGGGACGCTTGACAGCTATGGTGAAAAGGCAATCCTTCATGTGACCTAGGCCCAGACTAGCACTGGCACTCTGAACTGGGCCTGTAAACAGACTATAAGCCATAGCTTGTAACAAATGCATGGTATAATATGCCTGCATTCACCAGTCAGTGTTAACTCTCTACTTTGTACCAGCTGGAAGTCAAAGGCACACTGTATATTATATGTTGCAAGTTAGAGATTATTGTAGTGTGGATAAGTGTAATCAGGATATTTCTATTCAGAGTGTGCAGGAGTGGGGAACCTGTGGGCCACTTGCATTTTCTTTGGTAGCCCATAGTTTGCCCCACTACTGGGGAATTTGTCACCCAGCCTAGGACTGATGTTGGGTGATTTGCTCTGCCCAACTTTTAAACTGGCCAAGAAAGGTTTGGGGGAGCCATCACACAAGCAGCTCATCTAAGATCCATATGTGTGGGACAGCTAATTCTGAAGAATCCATAAATTGCCTGGGGCCCATTCCTCCATGATTAAGGTTGCAATCCGAAACACACTTGCAAGGGACTGAGCGCCGTTGAACTCAGTGGGACTTATTTCTGGGTAAATATAGTTAGGATTTTCTTGCATTTGTTACACACACACACACACACACACACACACACACACTGGCGAAACCTGCATTTCTTGGCATGCTGTTTTGATGTTCCTTCTACTCCTTAAATGATCTCCGTGGGTAGTACATAATTATTTTATGTACAGGCCTGTGATTTTAGGGATATTTTTCTGGCTTCTGCGGTTCCAGCTTATATATTACACCCAGCTTAACTCTAAGCTGCTCTGGCATGCTGTAGACCAGCCTTTGCTGACCTGGTGGCTCCAGATATTTCGGACTACAACTGGCTGGGGCTGATGGGAGTTGTAGTCCGAAACATCAGGAGGGCACAAGGTTGGCAAAGGCTGGTTTTAGGCACTCTGCGGTTCTCCAGTGCCTTTCTGGTTGTCTGTCTGCAATGCTATCCCTTTTCCCATTTGAACTTTGCCATCCATTAACTTTTAGCTCCACTTCTGAATCTCCAGAATGCAACTTTGTGCATGATGGGGAAAACAGTTGTTGGAATCTTTATGGTTCTCCTTGCCATTTCAAACCATTTGATCTTGCAAGAAGCCATGAAGCTAAAATGTTGAATACTGTGATGCCCCTTCCCTTTCACGTTCTCCTTTCAGTGAAGCACCAGGTTGTGGCTCGTGCTTTAGCCAGGTTGTTGGTTTGAGGAGAGGGGAAGTAACCCCTTCTTGTATTTTATGACCCCTTTTGTATTTCTTATCATAGTACTGTTAAAGAGGAGAGCACAGACAATGAGCAGGAGAAGAGGGACGAAAAGGGCGCTTCTGAAAGAGAGAATAACGACCTGGAAGCAGTAAGTATTGTGATCTTAATATATTCTGACAATATTAATAAAAGTCTTGCACTGCCTCCCTGCCTTTTTATGATTCAGAAAGGCAAAATTTGAAATAATAATAATAATAATAATAATAATAATAATAATAATAATAATTTATTATTTATACCCCACCCATCTGGCTGAGTTTCCCCAGCCACTCTGGGCAGCTCCCAATCAAGTGTTAAAAACAATACAGTGTTAAATATTAAAAGCTTCCCTGAACAGGGTTGCCTTCAGATGTTTTCAGATAGGATAACTGCTTATTTCCTTCACATCTGAAGGGAGGGTGTTCCACAGGGTGGGCTCCACTACCGAGAAGGCCCTCTGTCTGGTTCCCTGTAACCTCACTTCTCGCAATGAGGAAACTGCCAGAAGGCCCTCGGCGCTGGATCTCAGTGTCTGGGCTGAACGATGGAGGTGGAGACGCTCCTTCAGGTATACAGGACTGAGGCCGTTTAGGGCTTTAAAGGTCAGCACCAACACTTTGAATTGTGCTCGGAAACGTACTGGGAGCCAATGCAGATCTCTCAGAACCGGTGTTATGTGGTCCCGGCAGCCACTCCCAGTCACCAGTCTAGCTGCCGCATTCCGGATTAATTGCAGTTTCCGGGTCACCTTCAAAGGTAGCCCCACGTAGAGCGCGTTGCAGTAGTCCAAGCGGGAGATAACTAGAGCATGCACCACTCTGGCAAGACAGTCCGCGGGCAGGTAGGGTCTTAGCCTGCAATCAGAGAAAGGACATAAGTAAACTTCATAAGTAAATAGTAATTAAAGCAAAGCACATGCAACTAATTCTGTCGCAGGTAGTCTTATAATAGTTGTGTATTTCAGCAGAATATTTAGTCAGTTATGAACTGATTAAAGTTAAAATTGTGCTCTGTACTTAGAATAGGGAATTTGTGGAGCAATTCCATTTTTATCCTCCTTCTCCTTTTCTTACTTTAGGAAGAAGGCCAGGAGCTCAGTGACCGCGAAGATGACGAGGAAGATGAGGAGGAAGATGAAGATGACATGGAAGTTGTGGGAAGCTCGGATGATTCCGATTCTGATTCTGATGAGAAAGGTGACACCAACTCCAGTAATGTTACAGATTTTTGCAGCTATTTATGCAGAGAACTCGTGTCAAATTTTCCAAAGACCTAAATGGGCATCTTTGGGTTAGGGGAAGCAGCGTGCAGGCTGCAGTTAGCTGCTATGTCCTGAGTTAAATTAGGGATAGGGAACTTCATGTTAAAGGCTAGTAATTTAAATGATCATTTCCAGGAAATACGTGTTGATGTAAGTGTTTTTGAATGACAAGTCAAAGTATGTAATGGAAACATTTTGACATCTGCCAGACCTGGGATCTTTGCTTCAGAGATCTAGTACTTACACTAAGCTACTGTATTGGGAGTGTACCATTGTTGCAAAAACCAGCGTGTACAATGTTTGCTTAAATTAGCATCCCTTTATCAGGTGCATTCCTAGTTTACATAACTTTTGCAGCTGTATAGGCTGATTGGCTACAGTGTTGCTTGTATTTATTTGTGTTTTTTTGACTACAGCAAGCTATCAGGCAGACCTAGCAAACATCACATGTGAAATTGCCATAAAACAGAAGCTGATAGATGAACTGGAAAACAGCCAACGAAGACTTCAGACCTTAAAAAGACAATATGAAGAGAAGCTGATGATGCTGCAACATAAGATTCGAGATACCCAACTTGAAAGAGATCAGGTGCTTCAAAACCTGGGTAAGAAGAATGCCGTTGTGAAGCTGTTGTATAGGCCACATTGAGAACTTAGTGAGGACATGCCAGCGTCAGTCATACTTATGACATGACTTCCGTATCATCTCAAAATGTAAAGTAAAGGTAAAGGACCCCTGACAGTTAAGTCCAGTCGCAGACAACTCTGGGGTTGCAGCGCTCATCTTGCTTTACTGGCCGAGGGAGCCAGCGTTTGTCCGCAGACAGTTTTTTCTAGGTCATGTGGCCACCATGACTGAGCTGCTTCTGGCGAACCAGAGCAGTGCATGCAAATGCCGTTTACCTTCCCACCAGAGCGGTGCCAATTTATCTACTTGCACTTTGACGTGCTTTCGAACTGCTAGGTTTGCAGGAGCTGGGACCAAGCAACGGGAGCTCACCCCGTCACGGGGATTCGAACCGCCGACCTTTAAAATGTAGTGGAATACAAATTTTAATAAAATAAGATAGCCAGTGTAATGACTCACTAGGAGACCTTGGTTCAAACTCCCACTGAATCTGTCACTTGCCTTCTCTTAATCTAAGCCACCTCATAGGCTTGTTGTCAGCCTAACATGGGTTAACTTCCCTCCAGCACTGAGCATCACTTAGAGCGGAGCTTTCCCAACTTTCCATGTTGGTGACACACTTTTTAGACACGCATCATTTCGTGACACAGTGATTCAGTTTTACTAGCAAACACGAGCTTAAACTAACCCCTTTCCAGCCCCAGGAGGAGCACGGGGAGTGTTCACACGACCCACCTACACACTGCAGCCGACACACTAATGTGTCACGACACACAGTTTGGAAAACTCTAAACTTAGAGGAAGGATGGAATTGATGTGATATTGGAAATTATTTTTTGCATATCCCTTTTTCGTTCACACTAAAGCCTTGGCAAAAAAATAATGATGTGCAAATGAAATTTTGGCATTGCAAGTTAGGCACTGAACCTATTGATTCATGATTTATAAACTGAGAAATCCATTGCCATTTCTTTAGGTTCGGTGGAATCTTGCTCAGAAGAAAAGGCAAAAAAGGTTAAATCGGAGTATGAAAAGAAGCTCCAATCCATGAATAAAGAGGTGCAGAGGCTTCAGGCTGCTCAGAAAGAACACGCACGATTACTTAAAAATCAATCTCAGTATGAAAAACAACTGAAAAAATTGCAGCAGGATGTGGCAGAGATGAAGAAAACAAAGGTACTTTATTTATTTATTTAAAGCACAGGTTCCAATGCTGCACGTGTCTACCTGAACAATGAACTATATCCCCTGGCCTTATGGATTTTTTTTCCTGCTTAAAAAGGAGTGTTAAAGCTGGTCAGTTCAAGACTGAAATTATTCTCCATTTTGGTCATCTAGTTAGGATGACCGCCTACCAAGTAGTAACTTACTGTGGTATACAGTTTCTTGGAGAAGCTATTTGTTTTGTAAGCATTCACCCAAATGGTGAGGAGAGTTTATTCTCAAAGCTGTCTTGCTTCCTTGCATTTCTGGCTGTGTTCAATTGCATGACACTCTCACTACGAGGGCAGAGACTGCAAACAACTCTGCCTCTCACTTTGCAAACAGTTGCCTGAATTCACTCCTGCTAACTGTGGAATTCGAAAATGTCTCAGAAGACGGTCCTGTTACCTAACTGCTTGTTAGCGTTAAGGTTGCAAATCACATTGCAGCAATATTCTCCAAGAGAATGGTTACAATGAAGGATTATTAAGTACAGTGGTACCTTGGGTTACATACGCTTCAGGTTATATACGCTTCACATTACAGACTCCACTAACCCAGAAATAGTGCTTCAGGTTAAGACCTTTGCTTCAGGATGAGAACAGAAATTGTGCTCCAGCGGCGCGACAGCAGTGGGAGGCCCCATTAGCTAAAGTGGTGCTTCAGGTTAAGAACAGTTTCAGGTTAAGTACGGATCTCCGGAACGAATTAAGTACTTAACCCGAGGTACCACTGTATGGTAAAAGGGCATCAGCCTTATAAAATAAAAAAATAAAAGCAGCTTTCTCCCACGAGATCTGAGTGTGTGAAAAGCAAAGCTGCATTTTAAAGGTGACTGAATAATTTTATACAGGTTCGTCTGATGAAGCAAATGAAAGAAGAGCAAGAGAAAGCCAGGATGAATGAATCTAGAAGAAATAGAGAGATTGCTCAGCTGAAAAAGGAGCAGCGAAAACGAGAGGTGATTAATCAATGTATCTACTGCACTTTTTTTATGTTGTATGAATTTCAAAAGCTCCCAAAAGCTCTGTAAAGGTTTTCAGGTGTTGACACAAGCTATTTTTATTACTGCTTTAGCAATGAATAGCTGGGTTGAATTTGGTTGACTACTCATTGTACTAAAGTCAGAAACGAAAGTAAAATAAAGTTTTCAGCTGATATGTTTCTGCAAGATATTTCATATGGTATTGGTAAGCAGTTAATTCATGGGGCTGGCTTGCTAACACGTTAGAGAAAGATTTCAATCCTGTGCACACTTATTTGGGAATAAGCCTTTCAAAGATAGTGGAACGAACTTCTGAGTCCATAGGACTGTTCTGTTCTTGTTCTTGTATACCCCTATAAGCATTAAACCTGGGTTAAACCACAGAGCCTAAGACTTGCCGATCAGAAGGTCGGCGCTTTGAATCCCTGCGACAGGGTGAGCTCCCGTTGCTTGGGCCCAGCTCCTGCCCACCTAGCAGTTTGAAAGCACGTCAAAGTGCAAGTAGATAAATAGGTACCGCTCTGGCGGGAATGTAAATGGTGTTTCCATGCGCTGCTCTGGTTCACCAGAAGCGGCCTAGTCATTCTGGCCACATAACCCGGAAGCTATACGCTGGCTCCCTCGGCCAATAAAGCGAGATGAGTGCCGCAACCCCAGAGTCAGCCATGACTGGACCTAATGGTCAGGGGTCCCTTTACCTTTATAGAGGAAAAATCAACAAATGTCCCCCTTCCTTGGCTGGTCGTACCAATTAAGTGAATGATGGTATTGAGAGAATTGTATTTCATCATCATCATTTTATTTGTATGCTGCTTTCATAGTTAAAACAGTGTTCAAGGGGGCTTACAGCATGACAAGATTTACATAATTACCAACTTAGCAAGTCATAATAAATAAAGCACATCAAAAGGTACACAACCAAATGGAATTCCCCCCCCCCCACATAAATCATAAAATCTAAAACGTTAATATCAATAACAATTTAAAATGACATCGATAAAAAATAAAAACAATTTTTAAAAGTATCCAAATCTTTGACTTATTATTGGCTTTTCTTTACAGCATCAGCTAAAACTTCTGGAGGCTCAGAAGAGGAATCAGGAAGTTGTTCTGCGCCGGAAAACAGAAGAGGTGCCGGATTATTTCAGTGTTGCAATTAAGTGCAAGCTATTATTTGAGATTCCTATAATTTGTACATTAAATAGGACCTTATTAGACCATGCTATCTCACTGCTTTAGGTTACAGCTCTTCGTCGGCAGGCAAGACCTTTGTCTGATAAGGTGGCTGGGAGGGCAAGCCGGAAGCTGAGTCTGCCTGAGCAGGCTCATCACGAACCAAGTTCTAGTGTGTCATCGGTGGACAATGAAGGATCGAGAGCAGCGTCACAGCAGAAGATGCGAATACCCGTAGCAAGGGTCCAAGCATTGCCAGCAGCCACGACCAATGGAACCAGGTAATGATGAGCAAACCTGTTATTGTCTTGCTACTTTTGTAGTCTTGTCTTCCTGTAGACATAAAAAAAGTCATTTTCCAACTCCCGCGGGAGGATTTATGGTGCTGCGTTATAATCCTGGATGTGGATGGGTTTGGGGTGTGATGGGCAGCAAAGGAGAAGGCAGGTTGTACAATAAGAGTGGTGATTGCATGGGAGTGAGAAGAGAGCACAAGTGATGGTTTAAAGCAGGGGTCAGCAAACTTTTTCAGCAGGGGGCCGGTCCACTGTCCCTCAGACCTTGTGGGGGGGCCGCACTGTATTTTTTTGGGGGGAAATGAACAAATTCCTATGCCCCATAAATAACCCAGAGATGCATTTTAAATAAAAGGACACATTCTACTCATGTAAACACACGCTGATTCCCAAACCGTCCACAGGCTGGATTTAGAAGACGATTGGGCCGGATCCGGCCCTCAGGCCTTAGTTTGCCTACCCATGGTTTAAATGACAGGTGTTTGAGTAAAGTACCTTCATACAATGGAATATTTGAGGTCTGCTCCTTTATCTCTCTAGCATGAGGCAGTTGAAGGAATAGTTTGAATACAGTGAGAAGGACACTGATAGGAAACAAGTGGCTGTTTTAAGCAATCTGCGATACTGAACACACATGATTTAAGATTTTTTGAAAAAGAGTCGCACATCCCCCTCAGATTTCAAATATTAAAATGTTCTCTTTTATGATTACTGGTACTGCATAAAAATGTTATAGCATTTTATGTGAACGACGTAAATCTTTGAATTGCTTGCAGGAGTAAATATCAAAGGAAAGCAATGACCACAAGAGTTTATACCTCCAAGGGAGCAAGAATGAAGTGGCAGTTACTCGAACGGAGGGTGACTGAAATCATTATGCAGAAAATGACCATATCCAATATGGAGACTGACATGAATAGACTACTTAAGGTAGAGCTTTCTCTTTCTTTCTTTCTTTCTTTCTTTCTTTCTTTCTTTCTTTCTTTCTTTTACACCCCTTCGGCTACTTGCAACATTTGGGGAAATGCCACTTTTCTGTTGGGTGAAAAGTAAAGTACTTTTGCCCTGGTCAGTGCATGTACAGTGGTACCTCGGGTTACATACGCTTCAGGTTACATATGCTTCAGGTTATAGACTCTGCTAACCCAGAAATATTACGTTAAGAACTTTGCTTCAGGATGAGAACAGAAATTGCACAAAGGCGGCGCAGCGGCGGTGGGAGGCCCCCATTAGCTAAAGTGGTGCTTCAGGTTGAGAACAGTTTCAGGTTAAGAACGGACCTCCGGAACGAATTAAGTTCTTAACCTGAGGTAACACTGTATGTCCATCATGTTGAGACATGATGCTGTTTTTGCTGGTTTTGGCATGCGAAAAAATGGACCTGGAAAATATAAAGCCACCATTGAATTTTCATATTACCTCCAGCTTTCACAGAGCTTTTCAGTGGAACCTGTTTATATATTCAGTTTCCAGTCATTAAGTGTATATTAATTAGCTATGCATGTATGAACCACCCTTTAATGTCATAAGACCAGCTGTTAAGTTGCATATTTGCTGCTTAATGTTTCGTCCTCCCACAGAAATGCAATGAAAAGTCATGTCTGCTTTATCTCATTTAGTATTCTCCTGTAAGACACAGGTGGCGCTGTGGGTTAAACCACAGAGCCTAGGACTTGCCGATCAGAAGGTCGGCGGTTCGAATCCCCACGACGGGGTGAGCTCCCGTTGCTCAGTCCCTGCTCCTGCCAACCTAGCAGCTCAAAAGCACGTCAAAGTGCAAGTAGATAAATAGGTACCGCTCCAGCGGGAAGGTAAACGGCGTTTCCGTGCGTTGCTCTGGTTCGCCAGAAGCGGCTTAGTCATGTTGGCCACATGACCCGGAAGCTGTCTGCAGACAAACGCCGGTTCCCTCGGCCCATAGAGCGAGATGAGCGCCGCAACCCAGAGTTGGTCACGACTGGACCTAATGGTCAGGCGTCCTTTATTCTCCTGTGAAACATTTGACTGGCCAATTTTCACAGCTTGTGTTTCACATGCACATTTTAATTACAGCAACGTGAAGAACTTACCAAAAGGAAAGAGAAGCTTTCCAAAAGGAGGGAGAGAGTTATCAAAGAAGGTGGCCCAGAGACCGATAAAAACATCCACAACATCAATGAAGAGATGGAGTCACTGACTGCAAATATAGATTACATCAATGACAGTATTTCTGACTGTCAAGCAAATATCATGCAGATGGAGGAAGCAAAGGTATGTCCGCCCCAAAGGTTTTGTGAAAGAATTATGTTCAGGTAGGGAATTAATTTTCTTTTATTCAGCTGTTAATTGCACTCTGCAGTTTTCTGCATTTATGCGCTGTACGGATTGCATGCAAATTAAAACATCAGACCCAGCTTTTGTTGTATTTATGCAGCAAAGATTATGTAACAAAGATTAAAGATCTAGCTATAACTTTCATTTGTACAGTTTCATAATAATTTTATTTCTAAATCCATAAGTAAGTGAATACCCTCCTACATAGCTATGCAAGGCTGCAACCGTATAAGCGCTTGACTGTGAGTAAGCCACATTGAACACAACTTCAGAGTAAACATGCGTAATATTGAACTGTAAATTACGGACTGTCTCTCATCCTTTCCCAATTCTGCATTTTCAGTATATTTTGCTTGAAATATCCTTATGCTTACATATATCTGAATGTGCTGAAAATTTGGCACTTAGTTGATTTTTGCAAGTCCGAATAATCATATCTCTTAAAAGAAGCTTTGTTTGTGCTACTTTTCTAAATATTCTGGCATAATAGAATTCACTTTAATTTTGAAAAGTTCCTATCGGAATAACACTCCCGTAGCCATATAGCAGAATTCATCATGAGAAAGGCTGGGCTGGATGAATCCCAAGCCGGAATTAAGATTGCCGGAAGAAATATCAACAACCTCTGATATGCAGATGACACAACCTTGATGGCAGAAAGTGAGGAGGAATTAAAGAACCTTTTATTGAGGGTGATAAAAGGAGAGTGCAAAATATGGTCTGAAGCTCAACATAAAAAAAAAATGAAGATCATGGCCAATGGGCCCATCAGCTCCTGGCAAATAGAAGGGGAAGAAATGGAGGCAGTGAGAGATTTTACTTTCTTGGGCTCCGAGATCACTGCAGATGGTGACAGCAGTCATGAAATTAAAAGAGGCCTGCTTCCTGGGAGAAAAGCAATGACAAACCTAGACAGCATCCTAAAAAGCAGAGACATCACCTTGCCAACAAAGGTCCGTATAGTTAAAGCTATGGTTTTCCCAGTAGTGATGTATGGAAGTGAGAGCTGGACCATAAAGAAGGCTGATCGCTGAAGAATTGATGCTTTTGAATTAGGGTGCTGGAGGAGACTCTTGAGAGTCCCATGGACTGCAAGAAGAGCAAACCTATCCATTCTGAAGGAAATCAGCCCTGAGTGCTCACTGGAAGGACAGATCCTGAAGCTGAGGCTCCAATACTTTGGCCACCTCAGGAGAAGAGAAGACTCCCTGGAAAAGACCCTGATGTTGGGAAAGATGGAGGGCACAAGGAGAAGGGGATGACAGAGGACGAGATGGTTGGATAGTGTTCTCGAAGCTACCAGCATGAGTTTGACCAAACTGTGGGAGGCAATGGAAGACAGGAGTGCCTGGCGTACTCTGGTCCATGGGGTCACAAAAAGTCGGACATGACTAAACAACAACAACAGCCATATAGCATTCATGTGATTTTTTCCCCTGACTAACCACTCTGCTGTCTTTGATTTATGCAGGAAGAAGGAGAGATTCTGGACGTCACTGCGGTAATCAATGCTTGCACTCTAACAGAAGCTCGGTATCTACTTGACCATTTCCTTACAATGGGCATTAATAAGGTAACACACCTGGTGGGAACCCTGTTGTGTCTTGTACTGGATTACTGTTGCAGGGGCTAATGGCTGGGTGACATTGCTGGATCTTCACAAGCATGTTAGACTTTAAAACGGCATCGTCCAAAAATGTGAAAGAAATCCAAAATAGCACTTGCCGAATGTGGATATGCCTTTCTTTCCTCCCTCCGTCAGCACTGCCCAAATCTGCCCCAGTGGGTAGGGAGACCGTGCTTTGAGACAGATTTGAGAAGTGCATGGGGGATGTTGGAGGGAGGAAGAGAGATACCAAAAGTCCCATTGTATTGGGAGGCATTGTGGGATGGTGCCCAATATATACAGTAACCCCCCTCTCACCCCCTAAGAATTATATAGAGTCATACCTCGGGTTACAGATGCTTCAGGTTGCACCGAAACCCGGAAGTACTGGAACGGGTTACTTCTGGGTTTTGGTGCATGCACAGAAGCGCCAAATTGCAACCTGTACATGCGCAGACGTGCCACTGCGGTTTGTGAACGTGCATCCCACACAGATCACGTTCGCAACCTGAGCGTCCACTGTACAGCCATGGGAAAAAGAAAGTACACCCTCATTGAGTTCTGTTGTTTTACATACGAGGACATAATAGCAATCATCTGTTCCCCAGCAGGTCTTAAAATTAGGTAAATACAACCTCACATGACATATTACACCGTAATACAATAACACACGACATATTACACCGTGTCATTATTTCTTTTAACAGAAATAAAACGGAGAAGCAATTTTTGGCCCAAATGATTCATGGCAACAGGAAAGCTTCTTGCCAGATTGGAAAAGTTGATTGCACATTTGCAAGACTTTATCTCTGGTGTACGTTAAGGGGGAAATGGTTTTATGGGTCATTTCCCCACTCCCTTATGTGTTGAAAGTATTTCTAAATGTTGATATTCATGTTGGTTTTTCACAGTATGCGGGACACCCTAGGGCCAAAGGTTAAAAATTGTGTCGCCATAAAGGAAAGTTCACATACAGATAATGCAGTGGTAGCAAAACATCCATTGGTTTATAGCAGGGGTGGCCAACTCCCAAGACACTGTGATCTATTCACAGAGTTAAAAACTGGCAGGTCGATGTTGTTGAGCTTTTTTTTAGGGGAGCCTAGCTTGTTGAGCTTCTTTGGGAGAGCCAATGATCTACCACAGACGTCCAGTGATATACCAGTAGAACATGATCTACCTGTTGGACATGCCTGGTTTATAGGATGCCACCCATAGATACAATAAATATCTATGCCCGCCCACTTGCGTAGAGTTATTTGGAATAGATAATCAAACTATATTTTTTTTTGCATCTTTAACAGGGTCTCCAAGCAGCTCAAAAGGAAGCTCAGATTAAAGTACTTGAAGGACGCCTCAAACAAACAGAAATTACCAGTGCAACGCAAAACCAGCTGCTGTTTCACATGTTGAAAGAGAAGGCAGAATTAAATCCTGAACTTGATGCTCTACTAGGCCATGCCTTGCAAGGTAATTTTAATACTCTACAAAATGGAATTATACTGCATGCTAGATTTGCCGATGATGCATGTTTTGTTAGGTGTGTTTCAAATAAGGTGCTTTGTGAATAGATGCTGTACTTTTTGTGCATGTAAAGGTATTCCTCCCCAAATAACAGTGTGCCCAGCAATGAAAATCAGGAAATCTCATAGTTAATCACTGTTTTATAGCTTGAATTCAATATTTGGGTAATTTAAAAAAACAAAACAAAACAAAATTAGGTGTCTTGCAAATTGGAATAATTTTAAAAATAAAATTCTTAACTTCTCTTATAAAAAAAGCAACTTGTGATGTGTACTTTATGGCATCTATTCCGCTAGTTCTGATAGGTTTAATCTGATTATAGTGTAACATAGGACTCTCTTATTTCCCACTCTGCAAATGGATTGGTTTTGATTGGAGTGTTGCTTTTTGTTTCCTCCTCGCTGTTGTTTTACACAGACCTAGATAGCGTTCCGCTGGGTAAGTATATGTAGCTTTCTGTGTACCTCACAGCTGCATGAGATACTAATGATACACGTGTACACTAACTGGCGCATCTCAGAACGTACGCATACATAAATGTTTGCATGCACTGTTTAGGAGATACGCTCAGAGTCCTCTTTCCTTAGATACAAACTTCTTACAAAATATTGGATGTTAACAACTGAGACAGGCACGAATGCAAACAGTGTGAATGTACTCAAAAGCTTTTCGTTGTTCACCCGGGATGCTGTGGCTGATACACTATCTGCTGATACATTTATGTGCTGCTCTCTTTTACTGTAGCTGTAACACACATAACCATTTCCCCCCAGAAAAAACACCCCACATTAACTCTAAAATTCATTTTAGCAACACAGAGACGATGAGTGCTTTATAGGAATCTTGTTTTAAAATTCATGTGTTAGGGTGAACCTGCCTTATCAAGTTGTGTATTGCATAGTTAAGCAATGGCTATAACTCAGTACATGCCAATGGGCAGTGAAAACATTCATACTGAATTGTAAAACAGGTGTGTGGTTTTCTGGTTTTTTTTAATTGCCATACAGTAATCAAAGTAAGCTACTGGTCAGGCTATTCTGTTTAAATTTATTTCATTGAGATGTTCTGTATAGCCTCCTCCGCGTTAGTGTCCGTTGCGTCGATGGCCTGAAGGCAATCTGGAAAGCTGGAGCTTACGTCAAGCTCCTCAACCACTCTATTTTAGTGCCATACTACATAAATATATGAATGGGTCGAGGTTTGCTCCATGCATACCCACTAGAATGCAGTCTCAAGTTAATGTGGTGCTGTGCTTTAAAGGGTGTATGTTTCTTGGCCCCTAAAACCGAACCCGGGACGAGACTTGGAGTGTGTTTCAGGCTCACAGGCTCCTACCCTTAGTTTGTGAGTAGAACAATTAACAGAAGGTTCTTCGCCTTCCACAGTTCAGTGGCTCCCTTGTCCTTCCAGTCACAGGGAAGGGAGCGTGTGAGCTGGAAGCGCAGTGTCTCTCTTCCAAGTTACAATCCTGGAGCCAAGTAATGAGCAGACATATCTGTTATGTACTGAAGTTCTCACCCTGGGCCAGCAGGGGGATACTGTAGATAGTTCAGGTCCACATATGCAAATAAGGGATCGAAAGTGACGTTCAGTGATTGGCTAGTTACAGAAAATGGTTACTGTTGCGTTCTAGTGGAGCTCTATATAAGCAGGCTGGCTGAACCCTGCAGTTCAGTTCTGTTCTGGCCTGTGAATAAACAAGAGCTGTTTGAAGAATCGCTGTGTCGTCTGATATGTTCACCCACAACTTAACAATATCCACAGTCTTCCAGGAGATAGGGATGAGTAAGAAGAAGTAGACAACTGTGGGGTGTGGGGGGCGAAGAGAAGAAGTACAATGAGAGATGTGGGTAACATGGTGCTTTGAGGATAGGCAAAGACTGTCTGAATGGTGCAGCTGGACCCCTTACAACCTTGGCCCTAGCAGTTGCCTTGTGCATGCGCTGATTCCAGGTACTGACTTTGGTGTGGATGTGCGTTATGGTGAATATAGTTCCATTGGTAAAACCAAAGTAGCTAGACATCTGTTCAATCTGGTTTACCAAGTGCCTTCCTTGAGTGGCAGCAGGGTAAGAACCCCAAAGGACCCTAGAGACATCACAGTTACCTTTTTGTCTTGTCTCCCCACTGTTCTCTCTGTATGTTTCTGAAATAAGCTTGGTATACATTCAGTGACGGGTGGTACATTTTATTATGGGCTCGTCCATTTGGCATATCCCTGCATGCTGGCGTATTTATGATGTATTGTGGCTGTAATTGACAAGCATGCTAGTGTTTCTTGTGTGAGCAGACGAATAGTTCTCACTGGCACTGTTTGTTGCAGGTCCCATTTCATCTTATGTAGCTTTTCTTCCTTCCTGTTCCCTCTATAGATGTTTAGGAAGCTGTTGTGTAAATGTAGAGTAGTGAAATCATCTCGCTTTATAGGGCCCAAATGCTTGTTTGTCTGTCAAGTGCAGTATTTTGTCAAAGTAGAAGCTAAAGGAATGCAAAGTAGAATACACTCCATCTATCGTTCTCACTGCCCCTCAACTCAATATTTATTCAGAGCCATATTGAAAAACGGGTATACAGGGATATTACATGTCTAAGCCGAATATATTACGTCTGTCCTCCCTGCTTTCCTAGTGATACATTTATAATTTTCCTACGTGATGGTTAGGAAAGTCAAAGCAAAAAACAAACAGAAAATCTATTCTTCCTGGGCATTTGGGGAAAGTGAAGAAGTCAAGCAACAGGATTCAGCATCAGGGACATCGTGGGAAACTAGATCAGTTTAACTCCTACTTTTAAGTAAAAATGAATTAAGTGTGAGAGTTTAATATATGGAAGGCAGTGCATGCTATTCTTGTTTTGGGTAATATGAGGAGCCTTTGGGGTAGATATATGCTGCGTGTGAAACTGTCTAACAAAATAATGACTTTGGGAATTTTCCAGAAAATGTGGAAGATAGTACTGATGAAGATGCTCCTTTGAATAGCCCCGGGGCAGAAGGAAGGTGAGAAAAGAACATAAACAGTAACCAATAGCTACCTCTAAAATGGATTTTATCCGCAATGAATTAATGTGACCCTCTCTCGGAATGTTCCTTAGCCAGTTCTAAGCAATCTGAGGAATGAGCAATTTGGCAAGAATAGTGAACGTCCCCCTCTAACTAGCAGCAACACTGTTTGGCTCCAACTCTTGGCTTATTTTCACATATCCATAAACCAGGAGGCCTGGCTTTAGCCCCGTCTCCCAGATAACTGAATGAAAAAGAACCTTGAATCTCTTTATCTGCTTCACTGACTTCCTGGGCCAATTTGTTTGTCCTGCCTCTACATCCTCCGGAAGCAAACCCAAAATTTGGGGCCATGTCAGACATGCTTACTCTTCACTTGAAGGTGGTTTTGATAAGTTTCCTATCCTTTCTGAAGAGCCCTGGGGTCCTCAGAGCCCCAAGGTGTTGCCTTCACTTCAGACACTGTTTGGTGGCTCCCTTGCTCTGCCAGTCTGGGTACCCCTTTCTTCACCTCTCGCTTTAAATGTCTGTTTTGTAGCATAGTGGCCTTCCCCAAACCTTTCTCCTACCTCTTCAGGCTTGCCAGTCCCTTGCCTCCTTCTCTGTGGCAAATCTTCCTTATCTCTCTCCTTCTAGGCTGTCTCAGCTTCTTCTTTTTCCCTCTTCCTTCCTGCTATACTCTGTTCTCCTCCCTCAAACCATCTTTCCTTCCTCACCCAATTCTCACCCCAGGTTCCCTCTCCCCTTGCCCTGAGACCTGCCTCAAATATATCAGTAGCTTCCCTTTCCTCCTGCTGCTGGGAACAACATGTTGAGCCTTTCCTCCCACCCATCTCATTTTCCGGGCCACCCAGTCCACCTTCAGGCTGATAAAAGGTGTGGTGCACTATGATCTCCCAACGACTGTAGCGTCAAGTGAAGCCTTGTATATTTGAACTAGCCTAAAGTCAGCTCAAAAGTCGTAGTTAGAAGAAAGCTATGTGCTTGGGTGAGAGAAGTCTATTTATTTATGTGTAGGTATTAACCATGAAATAACACTCAAAGCTGTCTCACTGTAGCTGCTGTCCCGGCTAGCTGCCCAAGGAGGGAGGGAGTTGCCTTGTTTCTTTAGAGATCCCCACTAAATTGCTAATTTCGTTTACAGTTCTTTATCTTCAGACCTCATGAAGCTTTGCGGCGAAGTCAAGCCTAAAAACAAGGTAAGATGCGTGGATACTAATATAGCAGTCTTTTGTGCAGTTATGGCATCTTCTGTTACCTCCTTCCACCCCAACCCCCCAAATACAAGTACCGCTTAAACAATTTTTGCAACCTTTCTGGTTTGCTTGACACCAGGAGCCCATCTATGGCTTAGTGAGAGATTAAAATGAAGCTGAGAGGAGTGAAGAGGCTGTGAGCTCTGATATTGTACAGCCTTAGTTTGGCTTAACATGTTGTGCAAATTAGTTCCCTCCCCAAAAGCAGAAATGGCTTTTGCACTAAGCTTTGGGTTTTTTGCATTGCATGTGTCTGTCAGCAGTCTGGGCTACAGTGAAACTAGGGAGGCTCCTAAACTTGCTTTGGGAATCCTGATTCTGGCCAGGTACTGAAGGTGAATCTGGAAGTAGATCTGGCTTAGTAATGGTGACAGAAATTTTTTTTATAACAAAGTAAAATGGAGCAGTTCGAAAGCACAAAGTGCAAGTAGATAAATAGGTACCGCTCTAGCGGGAAGGTAAACGGCGTTTCCATGTGCTGCTCTGGTTCGCCGGAAGCGGCTTAGTCATGCTGGCCACATGACCCCAAAGCTGTCTGCGGACAAACGCTGGCTCCCTCGGCCAATAAAGTGAGATGAGCGCCGCAACCCCAGAGTCGGTCACGACTGGACCTAATGGTCAGGGGTCCCTTTACCTTTACCTTTACCTTTAAAATGGAGCAGATTTGTATTTTTAAATTGTAGTCGGGCAGGGTTTAGGGATAAGGACCCTGGGATCCAGCACACATACAATATATACAAACCGTTTTGTGCTTCATGCAAAAGTGTTTTTATTCTCCTCTTCCAATTGATTGCAGGCCCGCCGTAGGACGACGACCCAGATGGAATTGCTTTATGCTGATAGCAGTGACCTATCTACTGACATAACCCTTGAAGTCAGTGCAGACAGCACAGCTATGGCTGGCCCTCTTCCGCCTCTTGCAGAAGCTCAGGAAGGTGCAGTGAACATTGACCTGAGAGAGCCTGCTGTTAGGGATAGGGAGGCCTCGCAGGCAGCCTTGCCTTCTAAGACTGGCGGCATGTAAGTTTCACACAATGCACTAACTTTCGTTTGGCATCCTAACATGCATGATTGCTAGGTTGCAACGACCCATGGCTTTTTATGAACTCTGCCTGGAGTGCTAATTAGGATCTCATCAGGGAAAATCTGTCGCCGTCGTCATCCTCTTAACTTCTGCTCTGCTGTTACCTCAAAATGGCTGCTTAGTTTTTTAAGTTGATCTTTCTTTTTCCCCCTTTTGGTAAGCACTAATTCATGGACCATAACCCCCAGTTTCTGCAAGATTTTTTTTTTTTTTTAGTGCTGTTGTAAAACCTAATTGTTTTAAAGTCTATCTGAAATACTTTGAATGGAGCGGATCCATTTGATCATATCCGATGTGGCTCTTCCACTCCTTTGATCTGCTCATATGATCCAGCAGAATCACCCACTTGCTTACATAGCAGGCCCCTGAAAATCTGTTCCTGAAGTCTGGGAAGACACCCTAAAACAGTATGGAAGGTTGTGGCGGAGGCTACCCTTTCTTTTAAGGTACTAGAGGTCTCTGCTAGGTGAAGTCAGTCCACAAACAGAATGGAAACATTGGCCTTCTCCCCACTGAAGTGAACTTCCATTAACTGTTTTTAAAATATGGTATCTTGGGACCCTACCAATATCATATTCCATTTTTGCTGCTGCATGTGATGGCTCAGCACACAAAAAGTCGAGACTGACAGCTTAGGCAAACACCCCATGAAGCGTTCCACTTGTTTTCCAAACATGAGATGCATTCTTTATGTAAATAGTATTGGTTCATTAAGGTTCATGAGACTACTTTTAGCAGTTAGCACTTCCGTGTAAAGGTAAAGGGACCCCTGACCATTAGGTCCAGTCGCAGACTCTGGGCTTGCGGTGCTCATCTCGCTTTACTGGCCGAGGGAACCGGCGTACAGCTTCCGGGTCGTGTGGCCAGCATGACTAAGCCGCTTCTGGCAAAATCAGAGCAGCGCACGGAAACGCCGTTTACCTTTCCACTGGAGCGGTACCTATTTATCTACTTGCACTTTGACGTGCTTTCAGACTGCTAGGTTGGCAGGAGCTGGGACCGAACAACGGGAGCTCACCCCATCGCAGGGATTCAAACCACCGACCTTCTAGGCTCTGTGGTTTAACCCACAGCATGTAGGAATCTTGTTCCTACACCATACAGGAATTTTTAACTAGATAATGTAAAATAACACAGAACTTTTTAGATACAAATCCCTCACATATATGAGGAAGATCTTGGTAAAATTAACTAAATTGCAAACAGTGAAAAATATGTGTAACTTCCTGTATTAATCTACTTGCTACAATAAAGCTGTCAATTCTTTTTGCAGCAGCAAGGAGCTCAGAATGATTTCTAATAATTTCACTTTTTATGCATGTTGCTTGTGGCAGTAGAAGCATTAAAATGCTCCTGGGAGGCACTGTTATTAACAGTCTTGGCTTCAATGCTTTTGCAACCACTCTTTAAAAAATGCTTTACTCAGAGTAAACAGTAGAGTGTAAAGACTGAGAACCCAGCAATGATCTTCAAGCATCACACAACTTACAAAAATCAGTTATTTTGTCATGGAATCCAGGGTCCAGGTAATCTCCCCCCCCTCCCCACTGCTGCAATTTTTAACACATTTCTTTAGTTTTGGAAGTCAATGTACTGATTCCCTTTGCTCCAGTGCAATATTTGTTTGCTTTTAGTTTCCACAACAAATGCAAAAGTGTTTAAAATGGGTTGATTTACTGAGAACGACTTTATTTACTTTAGGGTGTACATCTAAGATGCTTAAAGTCAGGGGTGGGGAATCTCTGACTCACCTGCCTAATCAGGGCCACCAGTTCCTCCCTCCCCATTTGGCCCGTGGGGCCTTTTTGGGTCAAGCCATGCCCACCTGCCCCACACATGACGTCATGTATGACATCACTGAGCAAGAGGTCATGCATGATGTCACGTGTGGAGCAGGTAAGGGCAAGGCTCTGGGAAAATGGCATTTTCAGAGATTGAAAGGGTGTCTGTAAAGCTTTGAAAAGGGCTTCTGAAGACCCCTGTGGACCAAAACATCATTGTGTCATCAAGCAATTGGCAGGTAGGCGACTCTGCTTGTCTTTGCCTCAGTCCCTTATCTCAATAGCATTATTTCCAGATGCTGGCCATCTTAGTAAAAAGGTAAAGGGACCCCTGACCATTAGGTCCAGTCGTGGCCGACTCTGGGGTTGCGGCGCTCATCTCACTTTATTGGCCGAGGGAGCCGGCGTACAGCTTCCGGGTCATGTGGCCAGCATGACTAAGCCGCTTCTGGCGAATCAGAGCAGCGCACGGAAACGCCGTTTACCTTCCCGCCGGAGTGTTACCTCTTTATCTACTTGCACTTTGACGTGCTTTTGAACTGCTAGGTTAGCAGGAGCAGGGACTGAGCAACGGGAGCTCATCCCGTTGCGGGGATTCGAACTGCCGACCTTCTGATCGGCAAGTCCTAGGCTCTGTGATTTAACCCACAGCGCCACCCGCGTCCCTTGGCCATCTTAGTATGTTACATCAAAAACAAGAAAGGGTCTTGTGATACCTTGAAGATTTAACACATTTAATGAGGCGCACTCCACAGGAACCTATACCACAATAAATTTGTTGGTCTTTAAGATGCCACAAGACTTCGTTATGGCATTATGGCTACAGTGCAGAAAATAGCAACAAACTATGGTTAATCAAAACCAGAAGTAAAAGCTCCAGAATTTCTGCACACCCAACAAACGTGAATAATTTTAGCCATATTTTTATTTGAAACAAATAAAAGTTTCCTGTCTCCTCCTTGCAGATGCCTTGTTCTACAGTTACTTCACGTATCAGCTCAAAAATTAAAGGCGTGACTTACAAGTAGATGAAAGGTGGCCTCTTAGATATCCTTCCCTCTGAGGTGGAAAAATACTTGTGTCTGGGATGTACCACTCAGACTGCAGTGATTGGCTGTTCCTCCATCAAAAGTAGAAAAAAGCTTCCTATATGTAAACATGAAACTTAAATCTTGGGAAGGATGCCTAGTTTAGAGGATTTCTTCTTGGCATCTAGGGAGAGATCCCGCCTATGCCTGCATTTTATTCTATATATCGTTTTGTATTTAATAATTAATTATTTTTTATTTTGTATACTGCCATGTCTTTTAATGTCCACATCGCTTTGAGACTTAAGTGAAGAGGTCATATAGAAATTATTTTAATAGGGGATGGAGAAACACCAGGTGTTTGGACTCCCAACTCCCATTGGCCCCAAACTGCATGGTCAATGGTGAGGGATAATAGGAATTCTCTCTTGGCAACATCTGGAGGTTTATATACTTTAGGTAAAGGAAAAGGACCCCTGAACATTAGGTCCAGTCGTGACCTACTCTGGGGTTGCGGCGCTCATCTCGCTTTATTGGCCGAGGGAGCCGGCGTACAGCTTCTGGGTCATGTGGCCAGCATGACTAAGCCGCTTCTGGTGAACCAGAGCAGCGCATGGAAACGCCATTTACCTTCCCACCGGAGTGGTACCTATTTATCTACTTGCACTTTGACGTGCTTTCGAACTGCTAGGTTGGCAGGAGCAGGGACCGAGCAACGGGAGCTCACCCCGTCGCTGGGATTCGAACCGCTGACCTTCTGATCGGCAAGTCCTAGGCTCTGTGGTTTAACCCACAGTGCCACCCGCGTCCCATAGACTTTACTTACCCATTCAGGAATCAAGTGATAAGCAATGCATATATGAACCAGCTCTGACTTGCAAATGAATATATACAAAGCTTCCATTGAAATCTTGTGACTGGGGTGAAATGAAGTAGTAATTTGGAAACTTGGACAACGAAGGCATGGACTTAAGATGTCGTACATGAAACACAGCCAGAGCAGCTGGACAAAGGGAACTCGAAAGCACCTAATGCCATTTTGCTGTTTTTTTAAATGCATACTTGTGAATTTACCTCAAAACATTCATTTATTTATTTTTGTCTGCTTCTGTTGTATAGAACTGGAACTCAGAGTGTAAAAAGAACGAAAATAAAATTCAGTGAAGAGAAATAAGCAGAATAAGAAATAGGCAATGTTTTCTGTTCTCACAGGTCTAGGCAGTCATCTCTGACAGAAAAGAAACTACCAGAACCCTCACCTTTGTCAAAGAGAAAAACCTATGAGAAATCTCCAGATAAACCAAAGTCAAAAGAGCAAAAACAGTAAGATATATATGTACAGATATTGTATATTAATAAACATTGTTGCTTGAGAGTTACAAATATTGAAAACATTGTTGTCAGGATAAAATGTACGCCACCTGGAGCTCCTTGGAAGAAAAATGGGATATAAATGCAATAGGTAAATACTTGTTTTCCTTCAAGAAAATTCTTTTCATTGCATTGAATATCAATGCAACATCTGTCATTATTTGTTTTTTTGAAGGCTTCAGTGTCTTTGAAAGATACACAGCCCTATATTTTTTCATCCTTGAATTCTTTCGTTTTACTCTGCCCTTTTCTAGGTATTGCTTAACTTTTAAAAATCAATAAATGTTTGAGTACACTGCCATCTTGTGGCCAGCAGATTTTTAAAAATAACTGTGTAAGGATTATATTTCTGTTCTGCCAGGGGAGCATGCAAACTGCATTTCTTAATTAAGCAAGCGGGGCACCAATGAGTTGTTCTGAGGCATGTTTCATTATTATTTTTTTAACCTCTCTAACAATTTCATTTTCTTTTTTTCCCTTTTAATTTGAAGAGGCTTTTAATGTATGATTTTTTTCTTGTAGCTCAGATTCTGGAACCTCAGAGGCTAGTCTGTCACCTCCTTCCTCCCCACCAAGCCGGCCCCGTAATGAACTGAATGTTTTTAGTCGTCTCACTGTTTCTCAGGGAAACACATCAGTTCAGCTGGATAAGTAAGTCACAAAGGGAAAGACCAGATTCCCACATCGCCCAAGGCGCACATAATAAGCCGAAAACATAGCTACAAAATGTTAATGTTCTGGCGCTCTCTGGCCAGGGACTGAAAGTATAACTGCAGTTTCTCCTCTTGTTTGTCCCAACACCCAACCCCTCAAAGTAGCTTTTTAGAAATGGCATGGAATTGCCACGGTTCCATCTCTTGTTTCCTGATGAATCTTATTTCTTGTGCTTCTATATGAGTTAACGGTCAAGGGACCCCTGACCATTAGGTCCAGTCGTGGCCGACTCTGGTGCTCATCTCACTTTATTGGCCGAGGGAGCCAGTGTACAGCTTTTGGGTCATGTAGCCAGCATGACTAAGCCGCTTCTGGCGAACCAGAGCAGCACACAGAAATGCTGTTTACCTTCCCGCCGGAGTGGTACCTATTTATCTACTTGCACATGACGTGCTTTCGAACTGCTAGGTTGGCAGGAGCAGGGACTGAGCAACGGGAGCTCACCCCATCGCAGGGATTCGAACCGCTGACCTTCTGATCGGCAAGTCCTAGGCTCTGTGGTTTAACCCACAGCGCCACCCGCGTCCCTTCTATATGAGTTATATTCCCTCTAAACCAGGGCTGGGGCCTGCTCATGAGGCTCAGGGAGAAGGTTGCTTCAAGGCAGCAGACTAGCTGAGAAGGGCACTGCCATTACATGCTCACCGCCCAACCACCCACCCACCGCTGCCTGATCCTCTCTGTCTTTCTTTTACCCCAGCCCATCTCAAGGCAGTTGTGGGGCCGGGTAGCCTTCTCAGCTTGCACCGTCTGTTTTTCCATGCCGTGTCCTTTTAAGTCTCAAGAGTACTTCTTTGCTAGGCTCAACAGCACAGCGACTCGGCGGGTGTCAATATTCTTACAGTTAGGGTGTTCCTACACAAATGAATTTTCCAGGTGCTCTCATTCAGCACCCATAAACAAAATGTCTTAGGGTAAAAAAATAAAAAAATTCCTTCCAGTAGCACCTTAAAGGTAAAGGGACCCCTGACCATTAGGTCCAGTCGTGGCCGACTCTGGGGTTGCGGCGCTCATCTCGCTTTATTGGCCGAGGGAGCTGGCATACAGCTTCTGGGTCATGTGGCCAGAATGACTAAGCCGCTTCTGGCAAACCAGAGCTGCGCACGGAAATGCCATTTACCTTCCCGCTGGAGTGGTACCTATTTATCTACTTGCACTTTGATGTGCTTTCGAACTGCTAGGTTGGCAGGAGCAGGGACCAAGCAACGGGAGCTCACCCCGTCACGGGGATTTGAACCGCTGACCTTCTGATCAGCAAGTCCTAGGCTCTGTGGTTTAACCCACAGCGCTCCCCGCGTCCCTAGTAGCACCTTAGAGACCAACTAAGTTTGTCATTGGTATGAGCTTCCGTGTCTGCATGCACATGAAGAAGTGTGCATGCACACGAAAGCTCATACCAATGACAAACTTAGTTGGTCTATAAGGTGCTACTGGAAGGATTTTTTTTATTTTTTGTTTTCACTACGGCAGACCAACACGGCCACCTACCTGTAGCTATGTCTTAGGGTAGAGCTGTTGGCATAGGATACGACCCAGAGGGGGACATCTCAATGCCGCTAGCTTCCAAGTGTTATTTTTCTCATGTGACGACATGTTTGAGTTGATCCAGAATCTCTCTTGCAAGATTGCTGAACTTCAGACGCTGCCCAGTTTTGTTTAACTCTCAGCTTTTGATTGTAGGCTGGTGGCTTTTTTTCCTTTTTTGCTCCTGTTGCTGATCTTTCTGCTGTTGCGATCTAATGTTTTCCCCGGCAAGTCTGCAGCTACTATACGTATCTCTAACATTTGCTTGCAAATGTCCCCGTATTTTAAGCCCATGCTTGTAGCTGTTTTATATACCAGCTAAAAGTAGTAACCATTCTAAAGCTGTCAATACACTAATGGAAATTCTGGATTGTATCCAAATAAGTTCTGCTCAGAGTACATCCACTGAGAACAATGAACCTGTGCTAACTTTGCGGATTCATTTCAATGAGTAGTAGACATACTACTCTGAGTATGGCTAAATTGGATACAACCTATTGACATTTACGGCTGTTTGTATGCCTTGAGCTTTAGCAACTGTAACCCAGAATCAAAATTTTAGATTTCTTAGCAAAACGAAGGCTTCAATATCCTTAATTGTTAAAGGAATACTGCTATGTTTTAAATCCAGATGATTTTTAAATCAAAGGAAAAATAACATGACCAAATCTCAATTTAGTTTTTTTGGGGGGAAATTTTAAACTAGATAACTGTAATTTTGAACATGGTTCCAAAGCAGATACCAGCACCCTTAGATCCCCCCCACCCGCGCTCATAGTGCATGCACGAATTAACATAAACACAAGCAAGCACGCTGCAGCCATTTTATCAGAATCTCCCCCAACCGAGTTCTGCAAGAATTCTTGAGGAAGCTGGAAATGGCTTGCGCAAGAGTCTCTATGACATGAACAGTAACTGGGGAAAGATACAGATTTTGCGGCTCACTCCCCCAGAGTTACTAAACTCAGTAAAGTCTGCAAACTGGTGCAGCCTCCTTACATAGCGATGCGTTTGTTCATTCTTTTTGCAATGGAATCTTTACTCTGCTGATGCCTGTATTCTTTTTCCGTAATCCTACCACCGTTCATTGTAGGTCTGATGAAAGTGATTCCTCTCTCTCGGAGGTACACAGGTACTCTCTTCCTCCTTTCCATCTTCTGGAATCTTTTTGATATGTTTAATACCTTACTGCAGTTCTTAAGTTAACTAACTCCTTTCTGCATGGCTTTCTTTATTCTGTGTCCCCTCCAAAACATTCATATGTTCCTTGCATCGTTTTATTTTTATTGTGATGGAGACGTAAAACATTTGGTGTGGGTTTTTTCTTTGTCCAGCATGTGTACTTTTTATAGCATTCAATGGGCAGAAATTTGTGTGTGTGTGGTTCACTTCTTTTTGTTTAAACACATTTTTTTCTTTCTTTTAAATCCCTGGAAAACACGATAGGTCAATAGGCACCTTTTTTGTTGTCCTCAATCTGCTTTGTTGATAGCGAAAAGCTATATTGAACTGTGTGGTAAAAGTCAGGTGTTTTTTTTCGTATATCCTGTGCCGTTGTTCACAATAATATTGTATTCTAAAGATGGGCAGAATAACATATCTGAAGGGAAAAATCTGTTTCACCAAAAAGGAGCAAATAGCAGTAATTTCTAGCATTTTTATTTCCTATAGCTTAGGTACTGAGCAGAGATAACTGTGTTTCCTTTCTATAAATAAAGAGGCTAGGAGATATATAAGCAACTTCTAAATGAGCCAAATTCAGAAAGGGATAGGAGTTCCATTTCTAATTATCCTGAATTCAGATTACACGTTCAGACAAATTGGCCCTGTATGCACTATACATTTACAGCAGTGTCATATGACTTTAAACATCCATCGCTTCTCCTCCCACCCCCACCCCGTACCAAATCCTGGGATTTATAGTTTGTTCCAGGTGCTGAGTGTACTCAGGAAAACTCTATTCACCTCATAGATCTACATCTCCCAGAGTGGTTTAACAATCAATAACCCCTCTTCCCTGGGAACTGTAGCTTTGTGAGGGGAATAAAGGTAAAGGGGACCCCTGACCATTAGGTCCAGTCATGACCGACTCTGGGGTTGCGGCACTCATCTCGCTTTAGTGGCCAAGGGAGCCGGCGTACAGCTTCCGGGTCATGTGGCCAGCATGAATAAGCTGCTTCTGGCGCACGGAAACACCATTTACCTTCCCGCCAGAGTGGTACCTATTTATCTACTAGTACTTTGATGTGGTTTCAAACTGCTAGGTTGGCAGGAGCAGGGACTGAGCAATGGGAGCTCCCCCTGTTGCAGGGATTCGAACTGCCGACCTTCTGATCGGCAAGGCCTAGGCTCTGTGGTTTAACCCACAGCGTCACCCGCGTCCTGTGAGGGGAATAGGGCTCTCTTAAGTACACTCACCACCCTTAACAAACTGCAGTTCCCAGATTCTTTGAGGAAAGCAATGGCTGTTTAAAGCTGTAAAAGTATAGTGCGATGGGGCCATGGGTAGGATCAACTGTATTCTAATATTTTTCAGCTGTGTGTGAGCTTTTATATTGCACACAGAGCTCCTCTGCCTGCAACAGCTCCTCCATTCATTTAAACCGAAGAAGTAGGTCAATGTGTGCATCTCTCAGCACATCCCACTTTTTTCTCCTTGATGTTTGTCACAATACTTTGGACAGTCATCCCCCTTTCTCTCTCCAGTACGGTCATTTGTAAGGGTTTCCTTGTAGTTGTTGTTTTTATGTTAGTTTATTGCGTATCAGCCACACAACCTATGCACTGCCCTTTTCAAGGATATATGTAACCTCTTCTCTGCTGTGTCCCCTGAGAATTCTGCTGAAGTCTTCTACTCTTCTCTTTATTGCTGATACCTGGTTTGCACTATGCATGTCTACAGTCCACTTTAGGGTGTGTGTGTGGTTTTTTTTTAAAGCAAGCAACGTCACTGGGCTTTCAATAGGCATCTCTGCAATCGTTTATTGTGTCTGAAATGCTGGAGCTTCAAAGCAACAGGGAATTCAGTTTCTCCCTTGTTCAAAAGCAATTGCATTTGTAAGGAAAATCTGGAATTGGGTCCAATTCTTCCCTAAGTGCCACATCAGGTTAGAAGACTAAATGTTCCATGTGCTGCATGCATCTACCTTGAATATACATTTCTTGCCAGGATAACTTCAACTGCATTTCTCAAAATGTGTATGCTACTCACTTCCTTCTGACTTGGCATCCAATTTAATACTTTCACTTAAATTAAATTTAACACACACACACACACACACACACACACACACACACACACACACACAGCTCACCTTTCTGCCCACTAAGGAGGCTTCAAGGGGTATTGGTGTCCCCGTTTGACAGGATAGAATACATTTTAGCTGTGACTTAACTACTGTTAATTCTGCCATGGATGCAATGCTTTTGTTAACGGAACCCAAAACTGCATGCAGTCTGAAAGTCAATTTAGTTCAGGGATGAGGAGGAGCCTGTTGCTTTCTAGATGTTGCTGGTCTTCAACTTGCCTCATTCCTGATCATGTTGGCTGGGACTGATGGGAGTTGAATACCAACAACATTCAGATGGTATGGGGTTCTCCAGCCCTGGATCAGTTTTTTATGTATCCGGTCAGTCTAAGCACCCATTCATATTTCAAATTTCTGTAAAGGCTAAACCCTTCATAGAAAAGTGAGTTGAAAACATGGGAAATTTTCCTCACCTGAAATGGCCTCCATGAGAAGATAAGCAAAGGCATCCTTTTGGGGAGAATACTGGCCTTCAATCCTTCCATCCCACATGGATGATTCCTTCACACATTTATTTGTGCAGTTTCCCTGCTGCCTTTCTGCCCTGTCAGGGACCCAAAGAGATGAACCAAAACAGAACGCAAGAATCCAACAATATTATACAGTGGTACCTTGGTTGTCTAATGTAATCCGTTCCAGAAGACCGTTTGACTTCTGAAATGTTAGACAACCGAGGCGCAAAGGGCTGGCTGCAAGTTCAACTGGAAAAATTGAATAACTCACAGCAGAAGCCGTTCAACTTCCGAGGTGCGTTCGAAAACGGAAGCAATTACTTCCGGGTTTTCGGTGTTCGGGTTCCGAAACGTTCGGCTTCCGAGATGCTCGAAAAGCAAGGTACCACTGTAAAAGTCATAATCGGTGGCGGACCTTGTGGTCTTGAATTTCATCAGTGACACCAGAATTCAGGGGTCCCCTCCTCTCATGCTCCATTCTAAATCATAGTTGGGGCATTCCCTGTGGTTCCCCAAGGCTCTGAACCCAGTTCGGTGTGTTAATGTGTGAAATGGTTCCCTGCTGGAAATCCATGGCAGCAACAACTTCTAAGACGACCAGTCCTTGTTCCAGACAAGTGAGCTTATGATCTGATCTGTCAGGGCTCTCACTGTGTTCTTAAACAAGGGCTGCTCAAGGTTTAAAGCAAGCACAGGGCTGCCTAGCAGGTTGAGTACATAGCCAAGTAAACAGAGAGTACACATAGAAGCTCTCACATCTGAGGGTTGTGGGGTCCACTCTGGCTTGCAATGGAAACATTCCATGCTAATAGCAACATGCAAGCTGCTTTCAACATGATGAACATCCCCTGAGCTCTGCTTCTGATTCCCAAGGCAGCTGCCTCCTGAACTGCCCATATGGTTGAGTTGGCCCTGAAAGCATTAATTTTTAAATTTAATGCAAAAAATCGTAAGAGACCAGATGCATGGAAAAACAAACATTTCCCTTCTATACATATGAGTGTAGCAGAATTCACGTGACCTTAATCTAGCTGCTTTCTTGCAAACCAAGCAGTACTAAAGGAATCAAACCAATAAGGGCTAAATTCAACCAGAGCCAATAGTTAAATGTCCTGAAACAAGCCTCTGGAAAAATGAAGGGGAGACCAGCTTTGAAACACATTCTGGCACAGAGAAAAATTGTCCCGCACGACTTTCAGTGGGCTGAAATTGGCATCGGCTCAAATTTGAATCCCATCAACAATTGAGCTAAAGGTGTGGCCTTAAAAACACAGCATGTATGACATTATAAAATTAGGACCTTTTGTTTGGGTGGGGTTAAAACGCATCACAATTTTAATGACGTTTTTTCTACCAGATATTCTTATTCAGCTGGTTTCTCTGGCACAGAATTTGGATCTGTATGAGTGGGTGGTCTGGATTGCAGAAGGCAATGCCCTAATCTGATGGAATTCTGGAAAGTCTCAGAATTCTGGAGTTGGAAGGGGCCGTGAGGATCATTTTGTCCAACCCCCTGCAATGCAGGAATCTTTCACCTAAAATGGGGCTCAAACCCAGAACCCTGAGATGTGCTGTTCCTCCAGCGTGTAACACAACACGCTGGCAGAGCAGTGCCAGCGGGTGCTCTTGGCTCAACAAAATGATCAGGGTTGACCCCACCGTCAGTGCTAGTGGTGGAAATGTCCTTTGTGGTAGGAGCAGAATACCTGAACTTACTGTATATAAATAGGTCAACACATTCGCCTGCCTTATTCTACAGATTCCTGTAAGATCTCTGAGGAATCTGGCAGGGTGGGGAAAATGTATGATGTACGATGGAGAAATGACCTGTCACAAATTCTAATCCACTGTTTCATTTGTTTCCTTTTCTAGAGGCATAATCAACCCATTCTCTTCATCCAAATGCGTCAGATCTTCTCCAATTCATTGTATCCACATCGCTGAAGGTCATACGAAGGCTGTGCTTTGTGTCGATTCTACTGACGACCTCCTCTTTACAGGATCAAAAGGTTTGACATGTCTCTTGCTGGTCTTGCAGCTTTCTGAGTCCTCTTCATATACCGATGGGGCTACCCAAAGAGAGAAAGCCGACTGCTAAGAAGGGAGGCAAGCAATTGGTGGAGAGATCCACCGTGAGCCAGTGTCTTTATCACAAATAATTTCTAGCTTTGGAGTTTTGCAGAATTCTTCGTCAGGCCAGAAGTTAAAGAAGGCAGGCAGTGGTATTGAGAGCAATGATATTGATATTGAAGCCACAGTCTGGAGTGGTGATTCACCAGCCACAGAAACTTCCTGGGAAAGAGGAATTTGGGTACCGCCATAGGTGTCCTGATAACTAACGCATTGTGCTCTTCGTGGAGCTCTCTTCAAGGCTATTCACAAGCCACTGTTGTTTCAGAGCGAGGCAGCTAAGTAGTTTTGTGTACAGGCTGCAAGGAATATAGAACACTGGTTCTGTGGGATCTTCGCTGGTAGAGATCGAAGGTTTCCCCTTTCAAGGGTCCGTGGCTGGAAAGTCAGTCACCACAGAGAGAGAGGGGGCTGAATCAAGAAAGACTTTATTTTGTGTTCATGAAAGGTAGAAGCACTGGTGCAAGTAACACCACACCAGGATGTCAAAACAGGTTCAGTTATGGTTTCACAAAACACAGAAAGATTCACAGCAGCCATCTGTGGCATTGCTAATAGCGTACATAAGCTTTTACATTACACATTACATACATCGCCCCAACTCCTGAGGCATGCACATTGTGAACAGGCGATGTCCTCAGCACGCTCCCTGCATTATAAAATTAGGACCTTTCATTTGGGGGGGAAATGCACCACAATTTTAATGAAGTTAAAATTCTTGAAGACAACTGACCATTGCTATTCCTTATTTTGCCATACCCTGCTTAAGCAAGTATTACCCAAGTGTTGTCTCCAACCCTCTTAGTTCATCATTTCTCCTGTTACACCTCATATAGCAAGCTAAACATTTTACATAGGAAGTTCCCGAATTAGCAAATAGACCATTTCGCCGCAAACCACAGTCATTTCATGCCCTTTCCTTCCTTCCTTACCAAAACCCTGCAAAACCAAGCAAAAGGGCGATTCTAAATAAAAGGGATTTCCCCTTTATCATTATTCAGCTCCTCTTCAAGATGTAATGAAATCTCCACAGCAAACTTGGGAACCAAACAAGAGTGTGCTAAAAAACCAGTGAAGCCTACTGTAATATAAAATACAATATAAAATGAATAAGAAATATGTATTGTGCTCTTATGGGGCTTCTTACTCCTGCAATTTAGTGGTGATTGGGTGGTATCTAAGTTGTTTTGCACACCAAAACAGTATATCTGTGTTGCACAGTATATTACAATATTATCCACTTTTTAATTTGCTGTTCTTGTTCTGCTTTCTTTTGTTTAGATCGCACGTGTAAAGTGTGGAATTTGGTGACTGGACAGGAAATAATGTCTCTGGCTGGTCATCCCAACAACGTAGTATCTGTAAAATACTGTAATTATACTAGCTTGGTCTTCACAGTCTCCACATCTTATATTAAGGTGTGGGACATCCGCGATTCTGCTAAGTGTATCCGAACGCTAACGTAAGTTGCAACTCCGAAAAGCAGAATTTTAATATTAACATTTGGCATACCATTTTGCAGTAAGCGGTGAGAAAATTGTACTTAACGTTAAATGTAGTTAATCTTAAAACTCTTAGGCTAAAACCCAGCTGCTTCGTTGTAAAACCCATTGAGTTGAAAAACTGCATGAATTTACTAATTTTAAGATGTGCAGCCTAAGAAAGATTTCCGTGTCTTATAGTGTGGAGGAGTGGGGTGATACAAGAAAGAAAACTAGATGCTGTGTTTGGTTGTTTGAATGTCTGCTTCCAGGTGGGCACTTAGCACCTGGGTAGCGTATAGTAGAGGATTTATGGCCAAAATGATGAGCTTAGGTGAAGAGTGGCAAGTAGAAAAGGCTGACAGAAAGGGATGTGAGGCAGCAGGAAGAGTCTTGTTTCTCAGCAACTTTTGAGTTCACCTCACCCAGTCTCTCCTGTCTCAGGAGTTGTTGCGTGGCGAGGTCCCACCTCCCACCAGTAGAAATAAAGACACAAGACACATTATTTTAGGTTAATGGGCTAAAATTGGCCACAACTTTATTGGTTCCAGGTAAAGAGCGGTATTGGCTTAGGCATTGGTCCTATCCGATTATCCAGCTTCAGCCAGTTTGCTTGAAGACCGGGAAGGGTTAACACCAGCAGGGGGAGCCCTGCTGTTGCACATCAACTAGGAACTCCCCCGGGGTCACTGCTCGGGGACGCGCTTTAGGCCCTGGCCTCCATAGGCTTCGGACAAGGCCATGCCCCCCAGAATCCTTTACCGGACTACCCTTCAATATTTGGGGGGAGGTGATGGTGCTCCCCCCCCAACACATCTACTTAACAATACCAATACCAATGCCTAACCGCCAAAACCAAAGGAGTTGTGACAATTTGCTACGAGGTAGGCGAAAAACCAAATGGCCGGTGTCAATTTGCCAAGTGGAAAAAATTCCTACCGGGCCCCTTAACGGCGACCAATCAAGGTCCATAGCAAGGTCAGAAGGAGAAACTTAAAAGGGTGGGCAGGTAGGAAAAACGCAGCAGCTGAGCGGTCCAAAGAGGGAGATCCCGGGGCTGCACCAGCCTTAAATGAGGCAAGCCACACACCCCGAGCCAGCTGATTGGCTGGCGTGAAGCCCGCAGCACCACCTCCTCCCAAGGTCGGAAGTGGCTTTATAGAAAGTCAGACTATGGATTTCACTTTACTTTGAAAGCTTCTCCAAAACCACAGGGATTGGAGTAATCTTTCCTGCCCCTCCAAAACCACAGGGATTGGAGTAATCTTTCCTGCCCCTCCAAAACCACAGGGATTGGAGTAATCTTTCCTGCCCCTGTTTTCTGATACTGTTTTAGCCAGAGAGTAATCTGGCACCGGAAAGCATATAGTCTACCACTGATTTTTGAGGCATCAGTTTACATTTCAAGTTTCCCCCCAACATACTGACGTCTTCAATTCGTACATGCAATTCATACATGCATCCTGGTTGTGTGATGGCTCAATCCATGTGCAGATGGATTGCCATTTTTTAGAACTCTTGATTTTTTTGGAGACCTCTGAAATGGATTGATTACTTACACATGGTTTTGGGCAGTGCTTTTTTCTGGGGGGGGGTGCAGGGGTACGCCTACCCCTAAACATTTTGCGAATCTTTGTACTTTTGTCCATTTACTGTATTGATTTTTCCCAATTTGAACTAGAAAATGGTGATTTTCTTGAGTCAAAATGAGAGTACCCCTAAATGTTTTTTTTAAGGAAAAAGCACCTGGTTTGGGGAATATTTTATTCGCTGTAACTAGAAGTAACTAGAAAAGTCAGCAAACATTGGTCATATTGTGGCATTTGAATCTCCCTTGTACTCTTGAACCTGAAAGGCTCACCATAACCATGTCTGTCATTTCCCCCAGTTGCCTGCTTAGAATATTTCGGCTAGACTGGGCAATAAACATACAAATGAGATATAAATAAATACATTGGAATTGTTGCTTATAAGAGGCTTGGAAGCTTTGCACGGATGATCCCCCTCATCCTTTGTCCACATTCAGAATACAATGTGCTTGTGGGATTGATGGAATTACTTGGTGTGTGTTTTCCCCTCTTAGATTATTGTAAGTTTATTTTCCTCTTGTTTTTCTGCGTGCAAAACTCAGGTCTTCAGGCCAGGCGATGCCAGTAGATGCATGTTCTGGCAGTACCAACAGAACAGTGACAATTCCAGCTGGAGAGAACCAGATCAACCAGATTGCTCTCAACCCAACAGGCACATTTCTGTACGCAGCTGCAGGAAATGCAGTGAGAATGTGGGACCTGAAGAGGTAAAGCTTTCCAAAATACTTACTGAGCATGCGAAGATCCTGTGAAGCCCAGTGCGGCCGCAGCCAGTGCTCTCCTCATCCCCTGTTTGCCACTGGCACATCCATGGCAATAGTCCATGGTAGGGAACAGCCTATAGGCTTTTGGGTCTATAGGCCTTCTCACGATCTGTTTGCGTTGTGGGAACTGCTGCATTATGGCTTTCCCCCATACCTTTCTGCTTACACAAGAAGCCCTGGTCTATGTCTATGCTAACAGGACCAGTGGTCAGGGATGATGGGAATTGTAGTCCAAAACATCTGGGGGGCCGAAGGTTGGGGATGCCTGCTGTAGATCGTTCTGCCCGGACACTGAGGTCCAGCGCCGAGGGCCTTCTGGCGGTTCCCTCACTGCGAGAAGCCAAATTACAGAGAACCAGGCAGAGGGCCTTCTCGGTAGTGGCACCCGCCCTGTGGAACGCCCTCCCACCAGATGTCAAAGAGAAAAAGAACTACCAAACTTTTAGAAGACATCTGAAGGCAGCCCTGTTTAAGGAAGCTTTTAATGTTTAATAGGTTATTGTATTTTAGTGTTTTGTTGGAAGCCGCCCAGAGTGGCTGGGGAAACCCAGCCAGATGGGCGGGGTATAAATAATAAATTATTATTATTATAGATGAATGGTGATGCACCAGGGAATGCTAAAGTTGCCTGGGCAGCGCAGGGCCTTTTGAGTTTCCAGGAAGAGAGGCACACGCACAAGAAAGAGCCACAGCATGGATTTATCCCACATAGCCCAGGGCTTCTTGTATAAGCAGAAAGGGCTCTTCCCCAACCTTCAGCCCTCCAGATGTTTTGGACTACAATTCCCATCATCCCTGACCACTGGTCCTGTTATGGGAGTTGTAGCCCAGAACATCTGGAGGGCCGCAGGTTGGGGATGCCTGATCTACAGTGATGCCTAAGCCTTTCTGTGGAGTTGAAGCCTTGCTAGCCTCCTATTTTCAACCATGATTTTTGGTGTGAAATGCTGCCCACCCTCAGAAGCGGGGTTGTACGTGACTGATGGAGTCTAATATGAACTTAGCCAATGAAACAAACAGAGAAGAAAAATTAAGAGGTGCAAATAACACAAAGAATGGCACAAATCTGGGGGAAAAAGAAGTCATAAGTGGAATTCCCAACCTTATATTTACAGCTATTTCTGATCCAGTAGCATTCACCTGCCATCAAGAATGTCAGTAGGAGAAGATCAAAATACAGCGTTTAAACTACTCTGTCCAAAACTGGATATTCCTGCTGTTACTAATGTGGCGTTTCACTCCCACTTATACCCATATAATCTGCAGGGATCAAAGCCTGATTTCCAGTGCATTTCTGAAAAATGGGCAGGAGAGATGCTTTCTTTTCCTTTGAAATAATTAAAGCTAAGTCACTTTGCTTGTTTCTTCAGGTTCCAGTCTACAGGAAAACTAACTAGTCACCTGGGCCCTGTCATGTGCCTTACTGTAGACCGCATTTCCAATGGGCAAGATCTCATAATTACTGGCTCAAAGGATCACTATATCAAGGTATTGCCTCCTTTTGCATCTTTACCACAGGAGTAATACAACAAGCTTCGAGACTAGGTTTCCATTTTCTTTGGTTTTTTCCCTACAAAATGTGGAAATGCACTGTACTCCATTTCTACTCAGAACGATGTCTGAGGCTGCAACCCTATACCCACAACTGGGGGTAAACCACATAAAGTGCAATGGAACATAAAGATAAGTATAGGATGGCACTGCTGGTCTGCTTTTCCCTTTTCCCTTTCCAGAAAAGGCTAGTCAAACTGACATTCTCACCTATGCTTGGAAAAATATAAATTCAAAGTCAAAAAGTCTTTGGGAACTTCTAGGGTTTTTGTTTCGATGTTGGAGGATAATAATAATAATAATAATAATAATAATAATAATAATAATAATAATAATAATTTACACCCCGCCCTCCCCAGCCAAAGTTCAGAGCGGCTTACAAGCAATAATAAAAAAAAATTGAATGATTACAACTTAAAAACAAAATTAAAATACAACATTAAAATATTGAAACATTAAAATATTAAAATGTAGCATCATCGCAGGAGGAGAAGGAAAGGAAAAAAGAAAGAGAGGGAGGGAATCAAATTGGCTAAAATAAAATAAAATAAAATAATTGGATAAAATAATTGGATTAACTTTCACTCATTCAAGAAAACATACTATTTCCTCCAGGGAGTTTTAAGTTATTTCCTAAATATTGGTATGCATGTGGACTTACTAAGAGGTGAAAGTCACTTTTCTCCCAGGTATTTGTGCTTAGGTTTGCAGCCTAATCTCAGGAATTGCTTTCATCCCCTTCTTTCTTTAAGAATTATTCCAAATGTTATTTCTGGCCTCTCCTTAGTTTTGACATGAATACTTTATAATTTTTATGGTTCATAATTACCACATAGGCAAAAGGGTGTCAATTCTTCTAATCTTCCTATAGATACCTCTGTTTACACGCAGTTATAGCTATTGATCATCTGGTGATAGTTTGCTATTGAGGCTGTTGTGGTTATAAAATAAGTTGACAGACCGTGTAGCGAAAAGGCCTCAAATTATTTTCTGCATAATAATCTGGTGTCCATTCTTTTCAATACTGTGATAGTGAGATGGGTAGAGATAGTAATGGCAACATTTGTCCAAAAAACACACACCTGTCATTTGAGTTAAAGGGGGAAATTAAGTAAATCTGTGCTGGGTTATATATTTCAGATAAGGCATCATTTTTATTGAATTAGTTAATTATTAAAATCAGTTTGTGGTTGGTACTACTGCACTATTACAAATCCTTTGTAGACGTTTGCATAATACTACTGTGTTGAGTGGCTATTTATGTTTTGTCAATTCCTGGCCAAGATTATGTTGCAGATTTGAAATTGTTTTGCTCCTATTCCAGATGTTTGATGTGACTGAAGGAGCTCTGGGAACTGTAAGCCCTACACACAACTTTGAGCCGCCCCATTATGATGGCATAGAAGCGCTTACTATTATGGGAGACAACCTGTTTAGCGGATCTAGAGATAATGGAATTAAAAAGTGGGACTTGGCTCAAAAAGACCTCATCCAGGTACTGTTAAAATATAATAGGAACCTTGCAAAACAGAGCTGCCCCCAAACTGAAATTCTTCAGCTACTCCATAATGAGGCTTGGAAATTTTGGAAGCCAAAAATAAAAGTATTTGGGTCTAGAAAACTGATTTTAGAATCTGAAAAGGTTGGATTGGAAATTTTTGTTTGAACCAAAATCAGCTGGGCTTTTCTTTGCCTAAGCAGAGGATTGACAGTGTGCAGCATGCTATATGTTGATAGACCTTTATTTGTGGTCCTCAGACTTCTGGCAGAATTCTGGTAAAACTCCGAGCATCCATCTTAACTGGAAGTTTCTAACCTTTACAATTGCAGAGGATGTGTTTGATCATGCAGTAGAGAAATATGGGAAAGCACACACTCTAATTTCAATAGATGCTATATTGCCAACTTGCTCTGGAGTAAGCAAGCCATAGTTTTTTTAAGAGGTGGACTTAAGTATTCCATGTTTGAGGACCACAATTTAATCATGTGCATTGCCCTCTGCTTCATATTATCTGATGCATTTTTCAGAGCCGAACTGCTTGCCTTTCCCCTCCTTATGGATGATGTTGTTTCCCAACCTGATTTTGTGATATGTCTTTTCAGCAAGTTCCTAATGCCCACAAGGACTGGGTCTGTGCTCTTGGACTTGTGCCCGGTTCCCCCGTGCTTCTCAGCGGCTGCCGCGGGGGCATTCTGAAGCTCTGGAACGTAGATACATTTGCACCATTAAGCGAACTCAAGGGACATGACAGTCCCATCAATGCCATCTGCACCAATTCCGGCCAGATTTTTACTGCATCAGAGTGAGTTGCTTTTAATGTTCTTTGCTGCATAGCTGGAAAGAATTCTGAGCATTCCAGTAAACTTAATAATAATAAAAAATTTTATTTATACCCCGCCCTCCCCAGCCAGAGCCGGGTTCAGGGCATCTAACACCAGTAAAATTACAATAAAAACATAATTGGGGGGGGGGCAATTTAAAATACAGGTTAGAATGCAATTTAAAATGCAGCCTCCTTTTAAAAGTAGCCCATAGATCAAAACTGTAAGGGGAGGGAAAACATAAGGGTCAGACTGAGTCCAAACCATAGGCCAGGTGGAACAGCTCTGTCTTGCAGGCCCTGCGGAAAGATGTCAAGTCCCGCAAGGCCCTAGTTTGTCTACATTGTGAACCACCAACTTAATTTCCTGCACCTTTACGGTCATAGCTGGCAGAGGTTTAAACTGTGTTATATTTGACTTGGTTGGGTTTGTTTAAAAAACTAATGTAAAATGTTAATTGTTTAATATGGAGACATGTATTTTTATTGGATATTATGCTATAAGTTACTTGTAAGGGAAAAGCATAAAAATAGATAACTTTGTGACGTAGCTACTTGTTTGCAGTTAGTGAGCCTTTGTTTGTCAAATGGAAGCGCTTTGATGTCATGCCATAATACTTAATACAATGTATTAAAACACAGCCGTAGCATAATAGCTTATTAGAACTAGTGTAAATGTAAAGTTAGTAAGCAAGTTTTCAGGTATACTGGAGCTCTTCTGGAGCCTTATAATTCTGATCAGCTCAAAAGCTTGCTCAAGACTATGTGACTTTTACTTGGTCCTTATAAATGTTAAGCGCTATTATTTTATTTGGGTCTTTTATGCCTAGTGAACCATCAGAATCAATAACATAGAGCAGGCATCCCCAAACTCGGCCCTCCAGCTGTTTTGGGACTACAATTCCCATCATCCATGACCACTGGTCCTGTTAACTAGGGATGATGGGAGTTGTAGTCCCAAAACAGCTGGAGGGCCGAGTTTGGGGGTGCCTGATATAAAGCGTCTTTCAGTGTGCTTCTCAGTCTGTTTCCTATATTTCACAGTAGTGCAATGAAGTTGTTGTGGAACGCATTTGAGAATCTTTGCTCTGCTTTAGATAGCAAGTCTCTAAAAATCATTGAGCTGCTCTGCATCCACTTTCTCGAGAGACTGTTTTTGATTAAGGGAACATTTCAGTGGAAGAGTTTTTGGTTTTTTAATTCGCGGGTACTGCGCTGTGGGTTAAGCCTAGGACTTGCCGATCAGAAGGTCGGCGGTTTGAATCCCCGTGATGGGGTGAGCTCCCATTGCTCAGTCCCTGCTCCTGCCAACCTAGCAGTTCGAAAGCACTTCAAAGTGCAAGTAGATAAATAGGTACCACTCCAGCGGGAAGGTAAACGGCGTTTCCGTGCGCTGCTCTATTTCTCCAGAAGCGACTTAGTCATGCTGGCCACATGACCCAGAAGCTGTACACCAGCTCCCTCGTCCAATAAAGCGAGATGAGCACCGCAACCCCAGAGTCGGTCACGACTGGACCTAATGGCCCCTTTATCTTACTGTATATATATGGGGAAACGGCTTTTCTCTGCTTCTTCCTTTTCCCACTTCGCGCTAATAGATTCGGTTGCTTAAAAATATTTTGCAGCGATCGGACTGTGAGAATCTGGAAGGCTCCCTGCAGCTTCGATGGACAGATCTCCGATCCTGGTGATGCGAGCGAAGATGTGGCCAGTAATTAAAGACGAGCTTTGCAGTGCTAGACTTCATAGGCACCTGCTTGCAGCTGGAGAGGAAGAAGAAGATGCAGCTCAACTGTACCGTTTAAGTGTGTCGTATTCTGCTGAAACTGCTGCCCTTAAGAACTGCCTTCTGTACTATATTTCAAACACTAGTCTGTTGGTGGTATGCTTGCCTCACATATAACGGCTGGATTTGTGTGCATTTATTAGCTTTGTAAGTTGAACAAACTGGAAGCCTTTCAACCTGGAATGGTTGTCTCAAGACCTGTAACCTAGGATGTGAAAGTGCCCTGTGTACCTCACTCTCTGACCCCTTCTGTTCAGCTGAGCTTCACTTTATGGTTGTATGGAATGTGCCAGCATAACTCTTGTCTCATTTCCCAAGCCTTTAATGGAAGAGCAGCGGGGGTCCTACAAAGTTTACTTATGTTTTGCTGCTGTAAGAAACTAAGACTGGAGTGTAAGGAAGGGCGGAGTCTTAGTTTGAGACGGATTACTGCCCTGACTGTGTCATGCTAACAATGAATGCCATACGACCCGCGTTAGTTGTTAGCATTATACTCTTGCTGACCAAAGTTGTGCAGCTGTGTCTACTCTGTGCTCAGGACTAGAAACTAAAATGCTGTCGAATTATTAACATTTTATTAGCGCTCTGCCTACCACAGTATTCTTACAGAAAAACCTTAATCTATTTTTCTTATGTTTCCGTCATCTCCACGATGTTTTATTTAAGAGGAAAAACAAGGTGTCCTTCCTTTTTAACATACGTTGATATGCTGCTAAATATATTTTAGATATGTTTGTTGAACCTTGGAGTTAGTTAAAAGAACGGTAGCAACTGTGTCAACAAAAGGCCGTGTGTAAATACATGGGGTGTAAAGAGAGACTATCTTAGCCATGTGCCTGTGTGGATTTTTTTAATTGCTGTAGATTTGAGTGTGGATATTGAACAAGAGGGTTGTATAATTTATCCTGCTTTTCGGAACATTCATTTGTAAATTCAGCAAGTTTTAGGAACAGTCTTTTATTGGGTTTGCTGTTGGGTAGAGGATATGAACTTGTAAATGTACGGCTTTGTGATAGTTGATGCTTACATTAAAAAAAAAAAAAGACCCACACAATTGAATGTGAACACTTTCATTGCCGCTACTTTTGGTTGGCGCAATACATGAAGATAAATTAACGTGACACAGGACCCAAGTACTGAACAAAGACGTAAGTAACCCTGTGGCATTCAGACTAAAAAAGGGTGCTTTATGGATTGCTTTGTTACTCTTTAATGGCCTTTGTTAAGCCAAAGAGTGGTCAATAAGGGTCAAGGCTTCCCAGTGCCATTGCGACCCTGGTCATTATCTGAAGGTGGATGGCAGAGGGGAATACAATGGAAATATCCACCTTTTTAAACACGGAAACTTATTTTGAAATAAAATTAATAATACAGGGAAGAATGCATGTAGCAATCAGCTCACTGATTACCGTCTTTGATATATCATAGGTAAGGATGTATGGCAATTAAAGAAAAAGAGAAAGCTGGTGACCTCTTGCTAGAGGAGGTATCAGTCAGAGATGCTTGAGGAGGGGGGCCTATGTGTCTCCCCTTCACCTGGCTGAAAGGGAACAAAGGGAACTTGTGGCAGTCTTGGGACTGGAGGAGAGAAGAGAAACAGGCCTGTCTTGCTGTCTCTAAGAATCTAAAGCTATGGCACTGGGGAGGGAGATCTGTAGGAGTTTTAAAGCTGTGAGCCCTGCCACCTGCCACTCAGCCTGCATACACGTCAGGGCTGGATTTAGGTTTGATGAGGCCCATGGCTACTGAAGGTAACAGGGCCCTTTATATGTCCGGCTGTCCTTTGCCAACAACAAATTGTCGCTGGTTTTTTGTGTTGAATGTGGTGCTGTGGGTTAAACCACAGAGCCTAGGACTTGCTGATCAGAAGGTCGGTGGTTCGAATCCCTGCGACGGGGTGAGCTCCTGTTGCTCAGTCCCTGCTCCTGCCAACCTAGCAGTTCAAAAGCACGTCAAAGTGCAAGTAGATAAATAGGTACCGCTCCGGCAGGAAGGTAAACGGCGTTTCCATGCGCTGCTCTGGTTCGCCAGAAGCGGCTTATTCATGCTGGCCACATGACCTGGAAGCTGTACGCCGGCTCCCTCGGCCAGTAAAGCGAGATGAGCATCGCAACCCCAGAGTCGGTCACGACTGGACCTAATGGTCAGGGGTCCCTTTACCTTTATATGCTACATGGTAATTTATGGACCTAATAGGTATCTAAAGCCATTTGCACATAACAAAATAAGTATTTTATCAAAGTAATTGATATAGAAATGAGCAAACTACAGTGGTACCTCGAGTTACATACGCT
The DNA here is from genome assembly GCA_034642415.1 of Podarcis siculus. Classification (NCBI taxonomy): domain Eukaryota; kingdom Metazoa; phylum Chordata; class Lepidosauria; order Squamata; family Lacertidae; genus Podarcis; species Podarcis siculus. The sequence continues at coordinate 1,054,716 of JAXCMG010000058.1, read as the reverse complement.
TCAGGTTACAGACTCCGCTAACCCAGAAATAGTACCTCGGGTTAAGAACTTTGCTTCAGGATGAACAGAAATCGTGCTCTGGCAGCGCGGCAGCAGCAAGAGGCCCCATTAGCTAAAGTGCTTCAGGTTAAGAACAGTTTCAGGTTAAGAACGGATCTCCGGAACGAATTAAGTACTTAACCTGAGGTACCACTGTAGTGATATTTTAGGGAGCAGGCTAGCAGGCGGGGCCCATTACTTACATCATAAGAGCCTACACAACACAAAACACTGTTGCTATATGTAGGTTTTATTTTATTTGTTTTGTTTTTTTATCTTATATTTTGGAAATGTACATCCAGTTTTTCCTCCCTTTAATTCCGCCCCCCCCCCCCCAAGAGAGTGGGGCCCTAAGCTATAGCTTGCTTAGCTTGTACATAAACCCGGCACTGATACATGTATTTGTAAACTTCGTATCGCCAAAACCACCATCTGTCTCCAGTGACTACCTTGGGATCTCTGATTATTTCTCACAGCCTGAAAGTGAGGTTCTGAATTTGCCCAAATGTGCAACAGGGTGGTGACCAAGGCTGAAATGTTTTTGAAATACATCAGCAGAACGATAAGTAAGTGCATTTCAGTTTATAAAAGATATAAGCATAATAATACCATAGAGAAATTGGCACGTTATACATAAAAAGAATCCTGGGGAAAGAAGAAAGTAATGTAAGTAATGACCACATGGCAAACAAAACAGGATATAAATATGCAAGCTTTAAACTTTGTTCAGCAGAAAAATGCACAACTTAACTATTACAAGCAGCAATTGTAGCATGAAAAGCAAGTAAGAATTTTAGCAATTAATTAACTCTAAATTGTGCCCTGAAACTTCCACCAGTCCATGCTAGTTCAAAGCTTTACTATGTAACCGCGATAAAGCAAATTGCCTTAAATATTAAGACTAGAAATTAAAAGGAATAGAGGAGGACTGAAAGGAAAAATCAAGATCTGGAGAATAAGGCCCAGAAGAGTCCAGAGGGCAGAGGGGAGGAAAAACCAGAAAATAAAATGGTGAAGTTTCAGCATCACCAAGGAATAGACTATGCCTGTGTGTTTGTGTGTGCAGGATAGCTCAATCTCTTCAATATTGCTCATGAACCAAGGTCCTAGACCAGACATGGCCAAACTTTGCCCTCCAGCTGTTTTGGGACTACAACTCCCATCATCCCTAGCTAACAGGACCAGTGGTCAGGGATGATGGGACTTCTTGTCCCAAAACAGCTGGAGGACAAAGTTTGGCCATGTCTGGTCTGGACCAAGGATTGGTTCAGAGGGAAATGGCTTCAACCTTGAAGAAGCAACACGTTCAAGGCAAGAAAACCCTTCTCTCAAAAAGAAGTCAAAAGGCCCCAGAAGAAACAAAGAACTGCTGGGAATCTTGGAGCTAAGAAAACGAAGAAAAATAAGTGAGCTCTTTTTCATCTCTCAACATCTCCAGATTCAATATTTTCTCTCTCACTACTTTTTTCTTTCACTCAAATCCAGTTCTGTATTGGTAAATGAAAAAGTCGGAGGCCGACAGCTGTACAAACAGGTGTTGGTTTGGGTTTTTTTAAAAATAATAATAATAATTCAATTAATTATTTTTGGGGAGTGACATATTCCTTGATAAAGCTGAAAAGAAAATCATGAAGGTCGTCAGAGCTGCCGGCAAATCTTGTATCGTCTTCACCCTGGTACACGATCTTGGTGCATGATCACAGCTCAGCTACAGCCTTGCCAGCCTTACTGTCCTCATGTTCCAGCACAGGGTCACCCAGGGATGCTGGCTGTAGGGAATATTGTACGCTGCACCATCTTTTCACCGCAGTCCATAGCTTGAGCGAGGCCTAGTCACCACAGGAATCACTTACCTATTTCCCCTTGCTTTTGTAATCCAGAGTTCCAGACCCAGAAAAACACACGCCCTCCCTCGTAACAGGAAACACTCAGACTGTTTATGAGCCACAGATGGAACTAAATATCCCTTTGGTTCCACAGCTCTGTAGGGCTTGTCTTCAGCACCTCTGAACCACAACCCCACCACACAAAATAAGATGAAACATATGCTGCTCAGAGATTGGGCTGCAGGTAACAAAATTAACACAGGAATAGATCACATATAGGAACGCGGGTGGCACTGTGGGTTAAACCACAGAGCCTAGGACTTGCCGATCAGAAGGTCGGCGGTTCGAATCCCTGTTACGGGGTGAGCTCCCGTTGCTCGGTCCCTGCTCCTGCCAACCTAGCAGTTTGAAAGCACGTCAGAGTGCAAGTAGATAAATAGGTACCGCTCTGGCGGGAAGGTAAACAGTGTTTCTGTGCGCTGCTTTGGTTCGCCAGAAGCGGCTTAGTCATGCTGGCCACATGACCTGGAAGCTGTACACCAGCTCCCTCGGCCGATAAAGCAAGATGAGCGCCGCAACCCCAACTGTACCTAATGGTCTGGGGTCCCTTTACCTTTACCTTTAGATCACATACGAGACAAAACAGCTCTTCAAGTACCCAGGTAAGTGATGGAGTAGGCTCCTGGGACTAATGCTCCCCCCAAAAACCAGTTGAGCCCTTCAAGCATTCTGGTCAAATACCCAAAAGCCCACAAGGCTCTTTCTTTGTGGAATGCTCTCCCCGGGGAGGATTGCCTGACCCAGGGGTTGGCAAGGTTTACCTCACCTGGGCTGGTTCACTCCAGTGGAGATCCCTCTGTGGGCTAGATTGCACCCACAATTTCTGGCGTCTGAGCAAGTGCAGATACGATTTCCAGTGCCGCGGAAGTGAGTCCCCGCGCTGCGCTGCGCAGGTTTAGCACAGCGCATGGGGACTCTCTGAGTGGGCGGCTCGGTTCAGGGGCGGCTTGTGGGCTGGTTAAATGACCCCCGTGGGCAGCTTGTGGCCCATGGGCCTTAGGTTGCCTACCCCTGGCCTGACCCCTTCATTACATAGCTTTATCTTTTAGGCAAAAACATTTCTCTTCTTCCAGGCCTTTAGCTAATGAAACAATCTATGACCTATGAACTGTGTGGGGTGGGTATTGGTTTTGTTGTTGTGGTATGTGTTTTTTTT
>JAXCMG010000058.1:1012285-1051625 GCA_034642415.1 Podarcis siculus | reverse complement strand
CCAGAAGCATTTCACCTTTTTACATTCCCACCACATGTGATAAAATGTTCCCTCTTTTTCTTTACATTTCCAACATTTATTACCGACTTTATACATTTTTGCTAACTTGACAGGTGTAATATACCATCTATACATCATTTTCATCACATTTTCTTTTAGGGCATTGCATGCAGTAAATTTTAAACCTTCTTTCCATAATTTTACCCAATCACTCAGCTGTATATTATACCCAATATCTTTGGCCCAGTGAATCATAAGCGACTTAACCTCACCTGTCTGGCATTCTTGGTAGGCATCTTCTCTTGCCCAGGAAGAGGAGACACTGCAGTTTTAAGTATGCAACTACGGTGTATGTTTGCAAAGGAATGCCTTTAAAAGCTGGTGGCAGAAATGTAGCAAACTGAACCGTTTCACGTTTTCACTCTGGGAGCAAGTGCATTTGTAAAAATTCTGTCTGTTGAGAAGAAGTAAAGGTGACAATCCCGTCCATTTGAAGTCAAAGAAAATAATTCATAAGCCTCCGTTATTTCATCAGTGGAAAAGCTCAATTTCCCTTTTTAACACCCTTTCAAACTTGCATTAGCCTTTCCCAGCTTTGAAGAATATGGCATTTATTAATTGTTTAGCTAATGTGTCATTAGCAACATCAGATCTTGTCTCCTCACGCTGTCCGTCATACATTCTTCTCAGAGTAAATGCAGGAATTCTCTTCTAAAGACACAAAAGTAAATAAGGTTATAGCATAGGGCTTGGCTATAGATAACCTGTTGCTATAATAAAGAGAGGTAGTGTTAAATAAATGATATAAGATCAGTAAGGCCAAATAAACTTACTTTCCTTAAAATTAGGTGTTTCAAAAATTGGTAGGTAAATTTCACACACATTCCCAAATGTACACAGTGTACATTTGTGGCATGACAAAACGGATGCTTTGATGGCTGGTTGTTGATGCCTTATATCTTTAGTATCATTATTAATCATTGAACTAATTATAGCCACCTGTCAGTAAATATGTCCTGGGCAGCTTATGAAAAAGCACAAAAATTAAAATAGGACATTGAGGCTGTAATCCTATTCACATTTACCTGGGAGTAAGTCCAACTGAACACGGTGGTGATTACTTCCGAGTTAGAGTTGTGATGTGTGATTAATATATTTTATTCAATTACTTTCACTGTCAGTGCCATTGATGGTAACTTTATTTTCTGTCCGTGTTGTACCAGTTATATTGTAATAATAGGAAAACTCCTTGGGAAATTGCCTGTATAAATATAGCCGCCATTCAGAATTTCTCAGGTGAAATCCTATTCAATTAGCAAACTTCTGGGAAGCCTGCCCCTTCTCCCTGATGTCTGAAATTAAAATTTCCCCAACTCAGCAAAGTGGGAGCAACTGAAAATATAAAGGTTGGTCTTGATCTCTGTTGGTACCCAATGGCAGCTAGGGTGGGGCTGTAAAAAAATAACCTAAGCACCACCTCATATTTCCAAAATAAACATGTGACAGGCCAGCAGTAATGGATATTGCCCGCAAGTTCTTTGCTACAGTGGAAATCACGGTGGGAAGTCTGAGGAAATGCTCTGAGGTAATTTCACTGTGAAATTATTTCTGAAGCCAGCTTCCTGGAAATCCTTAAACGCCAGATGCTATTATTAGAACATTACGCAATTGGTGAATATGTTGACTGCAAATTTCAAAAGCAAGGGATGTGCCGAGGGAGACAATTTAGTTTGTTCAGACCTGGTATGACCTTTCACCTGCCAAATTGGTAGCATTCAATCCCTTCTTCTTCTTCTTATCCTGCCTCTCTCACAGCTTCTAATTGGGGAGCTTGAGGAGAGCTGATAATAATTCCTGTATAGGAGAAAAATAAATGCCATTCTGACAGGAATAAGTCTTCACAAACCAAAGTTGTTGTTTTTTTAAAGATTAGCTTCTAGAGTCCAGGGAATGGTAGTTTGTTATGGGTGCTGGGAATTGTAGCTCCGTGAGAGAATTTTTTTGGTGGGAGCCATGTGCTTTAAATTGATGGTGTGTATGTAGTTAATGTGCATAGTACCCAAGGCCAGCCAAGCTGCTTTGGCACATAAAGCCCAAATCCCACAAGTTCTACTCCTTCTCCAGGGCAGTAAAATTGGGTGGCGCTGTGGGTTAAACCACTGAGCCGATCAGAAGGTCAGCGGTTCGAATCCCCACGACGGGGTGAGCTCCTGTTGCTCGGTCCCTGCTCCTGCCAACCTAGCAGTTCGAAAGCACGTCAAAGTGAAAGTAGATAAATAGGTACCACTCCGGCGGGAAGGTAAATGGCGTTTCCGTGTGCTGCTCTGGTTCGCCAGAAGCGGCTTAGTCATGCTGGCCACATGACCCGGAAGCTGTCTGCGGACAAACGCTGGTTCCCTCGGCCAATAAAGCGAGATGAGCGCCGCAACCCCAGAGTCGGTCACGACTGGACCTAATGGTCAGGGGTCCCTTTACCTTACTAAGTAACTAATCATTTTTTGCCCTTTCAAGACTCTTTCAATCAGCTACCTGAGGCAGTCACCTCACTATGCACTATGGTGGGGCCGGCCCTACCACTTTTTTACCATACGTTGCTTTTTTGCAAAGCGGCCCCACAAAATAAACCTTCCAGCACACAGAAAGCCATCCTACCCAGCCTACAGACTTCCTCCCTGATATGTCAATTTTATTTGGGTGCACTTTTAGATTTACATAACCTTCATATGACAAAAACATATCTTAGTGGCAAACAATAGAAAAGATCACAATGCCCTTAGAGTTCAGATAAATCGAGAGGGAACATGTTCCCGGGTTTATTTATTAGAAATAATATTTCAAAACCAAAGCTAATGTATTGTATTGTCGTGCTCTTTTAGATAACCTTTTAAAGCCAACATATCCTCTGAATTACATCAATTATTTCCAAACAGATACATTACACTCCCATAAGAATTCAGCTGTGAAGCTTTTTCAGAGTTATCCCTTTATGAATGGTCAAATGCAGGAGACACTGTTTGCAGGAAGAATTCACACACAAAAAATCTTCTTTGACATTCCCTCATCTCCTTGTTTCTGGCTAGTAGCTTATAGATTTAGTCCTTCTACGGTTTCAGTTATTTTTCTTCACCCTCTATTGTACTTTTGCAAATTATTCTATAGCCTTTGTTCTGCCCAGTTTTGCAAAGCGTTCCGAAAGCTCTACACTGAGGCTACATTTCAAGGAAAGAAAGCTCTATTCTGGCAACATCAAACGTAAATTCCAGGTCTACTAAATTCTGCTCTGCTTCAGCGGAACCATCTGGAATATGTGCCAGATGTTGGTTACTTTATTGGGAAGCTTTAGGGGGATCCATTTGAGAGACCATCTAAGGCGTAATTAGACTAAGGAACATTTGTTTCCCCAGCTGTCCTACTTTTAAATTCTTCTCTTGGACTATTCTGTTAATTCAAAACCAAGTTCACCTTAGATGCTCCAGCCTAATGAACTTGGGAAAGGAACTGTTTTCAAAGTTAAGCCCACCTTGCAAGGAGTTTTCTTGTAATTGTTCATTCCTACATGCTGTTTCCTCAGGGGGGCTCTGGCAGAATTTAGCCTTGCCTTAGGTTACACCCGATGTTTACAAGCTCAAGGATGCAGTTACGTAACTGAATCTATAACAGGATTATGTATGGGTCACACTGCCTAGAGAAGAACTACTATAGCCCAAGCCAGGATGCTCCTAAAGGCATGATAATGCAGATGAAAAGTCTAGGTTATTGAAGGATGCACCCTTGAGATCCAACATCAATAGCAACTCAGTACCTAGTGGTGAAAAGGTGCTGCAGAGGTCTGTCTTGTAGAAAAAAGTAACTGTATCGTGTAGAATGGCAGACCTTCCAAGTGTACCTATTTTCCAGAGACAATCCCAGATTTACAGAAGCTGTCCCAGTTTCTGATTTGAACCCAGAATGTCTCGGTTTTCTTTAGGATGTCCCTATTTGTGTCAGAGAAATGGAGGGTATGGAGTTATGTTACACCCCCAAATCAAGGAGATAAGTAACTATGCACCCTTTAGAAGACATCTGAAGGCAGCCCTGTATAAGGAATTTTTTAAATGTTTAATGTTTCATTGAGCTTTTTCATATGTTGGAAGCCTCCCAGAGTGACTGGGGCAACCCAGTCAGATGGGTAGGGTATAAATATCATCATCATCATGGAATAGGATCAGGGCTGTCTTAAGCATATGTGACGCCAGGGTGCAAAGATCCGACCGGTGCTCCCCTGGTTGCCCAGTCCCAGGTGCGCAGGAGGGCGGAGCTGGCCGCTGAGCCGCCCGCAGCAGAAGAGCCCACCGCAGCACTCCGACTGACGGGCGAGCTCTTCCCCAGACCCAATTCTCGGGCCCTGGGCTCTTGGCCAGGTGCCCCTGAGAGCCCGGCACCTGGGTGCCCCGCACCCCTAGTGCCTATGGGTAAGATGGCTCTGAATAGGACATTCCTATTTTCATTGGAGAAATGCTGGAGAGTATGGAATGGTGGCTTTAAATCCTGTCCTACCCTGATATCTATTTTAAAGATGCCATTCAGAATCCATAAAGTTCCGTGGTAGATTTGTTAGTAGTCCCTCTACCATGCAATGTGGCAAAGCTGCTTTTAAAATGGATGAAAGTTGTTTTTTATTATGAAAAAAGCCAACCACCCAGTTTGTGGTATGACATGGAGATCACATGTTCAAAGAAAAATGATTCTACTGGGTCAGAGAAGTGTGTGTGTGTGTGTTTAAGCAGCTTTTTAGACCCCAGCTGTCATATAGAGCCAGTTTGTGTACCTCATCTACTTTGTGTACTTCATCGTCTTGGTTCCTTTCCATTTAATTAAGCCTGATATATACCTGACCATTTCCTGATAGAAGTATAGGAAGCTGTCCCACATGTCCCACATGCTGTATCTAGCGTTGAGCTCAATCTTTCAAAGCTTTGAACCTAATATATAGCTTGAGGTAGAGAACCTACCCAGGGACGTGGGTGGTGCTGTGGTCTAAACCACTGAGCCTAGGTCTTGCCGATCAGAAGGTCGGCAGTCCGAATCCCCGTGACGGGGTGAGCTCCCGTTGCTCGGTCCCAGTTCCTGCCAACCTAGCAGTTCAAAATCACATCAAAGTGCAAGCAGATAAATAGGCACCGCTCCGGCGGGAAGGTAAATGATGTTTCCATGTGCTGCTCTGGTTTCGCCAGAAGCGGCTCAGTCATGCTGGCCACATGACCCAGAAAAACTGCGGACAAACGTCGGCTCCCTCGGCCAATAAAGCAAGATGAGCGCTGCAACCCCATAGTCGCCTTTGACTGGACTTAACTGTCAGGGGTCCTTTACCTTTAGACAACCTACCCACCCAACAGGCAAATAATGTTTCTTCCACACTGGAAATTTCCAGTCTTATTATGCAGGGTTGGTAAGTACCTTTGTGGGCTCTGTGGAACATATTGTTGCCCTGTGGTGGCATCAGCAGGAGAATCATGTTGTCCATGGTTTCCAGACCAACCTGATGCTCTGAATTTATGTCACGTCTGCACGCACTTAAAGCGTGTGGCTTCCCCCCCAAAATCCTAGGAACTGTAGTGCATTAAGGGTGCTGGGAATTGCAACTCTGTGAAACGTAAGCTACAGTTTTTCAGGACTCTTTGGCGGAAGCTATGTGCTTTAAATATATGGTGTTGATGTGACCTAAGATAATGTCATGCAAGGGTGGTACTTAGTGTTTAGGAACACATACCCTCAAATATTTAGCAGCAGGGTACCAGTACATTGAGGCCCTTCAGTTATTGAGAGGAAACATTAATGCTGTGAGAAAGACTCTCCGTGCTGGAGTCTTTCTCTGAACTCCTGCTGAACTCTTTCTCCTGCAGAAGTATTACTGAGAAGCTTAGTTTGATCATGCCCTGAGACGATGCATGCATTTTGCCATTGCTCTTGCCAGGAACTTGAGAAGGCCAGGGAAACTCAGGGGTTCCTGCCAAATATCCTCCCAATACCAGCTGCTGCAACGGGGCGGGTAGGGGGAGGCGTCCCAGCTCCGACATATATATTTAACAAATTGCATGGGTGCAAGCCTAATTAGTCCCCGTAACGTCTCCCAAATCTAAAGCAAGCAGACACATCACCCTTTGCACTACTTAATTCTGGAGTCTGGACGGTAATGGAATTGGTTTCTAGCAAGCCTCTTCTCCTGGGAATTCCAGCAAGCCTCTTCTCCACCTTTCCCCTTGAAGAATGTCTCAGTCACCTGGCTGTGAGTTCTGCCACTATGTGGTGGGAATCTTGTACTGACAGGTCTGTAACAACCCAGTACTTGATTATTATTTTTAAGTTCACTAAGAGCCAAGTAGCACACCATGGTAGAAGCATAAGTTGCAGCTATACCGTTGTTTCTCCTTTAATGAATTATAGGTGAAGGGTGTCTTTATTGGGACCGCAGCATACATGAAGGAGGTTGATACCTTCCTTCTCCAAACATGATTGGGAGAAAAGACACACCCTCTTCTTGTACACTTGTGATGCTTAGAAAATAAGTTCCCATTAGTGCCAAGAAGTAAACCTATTTCTGTCTTCCAGCTTTACCGGCCAATGAGTGCAAAAGCACTGAACTAATTAAAAAGCACTAGGAAGATTTTAAACGACATAATTTCATTTTTTGTTCATATCCCCTACAATAAACTCACAACATTTTTGATCACAACATTTTTGGCTAAGGGACAGTGCCGGATTTACGTATAAGCAAAACAAGCTATAGCTTAGGGACCACTCTCTTGGGGGCCCCCAGAAAATTTAAAGGGAAAAAAACCTGGATGTACATTTCTAAAATATAAGATAAAAAAACAAATAAAATAAAACCTACATACAGCAACAGTGTTTTGTGTTGTGTAGGCTCCTATGATGTAAGTAATGGGCCCCTCCTGCTAGCCTGTTCCCTAAAATATCACTGGTTTGCTCATTTCTATATACAGGGGTACCTTAGTTCTCAAACTTAATCCATTCCGGATGTCTGTTTGTTGTTGACAGAGGACAGCTGGACATATAATGGGCCCCATTACCTTCAGTAGCTTAGGGCCTCATCAAACCTAAATCCGGTTCTGCTAAGGGACAGTAGACCTTTGAGTCATAACTTACTGTGTACATAGATGGGAGGTTACTTGTTAGCTTTCAGTATCAGCAGCCAGGTGAAAAGTGCATTCAACGTTGAAAACTTCTATAACTGGTTCCTCCCTGCTCCTCCCAAAAAACCACATAGCTTTCCAAAGCTCTTCTTACTAATTCTTTCCATGACAAGCCAACTCCTCATTTCTTATCTTGAGTTATTCTGATTAGTAGCTGAACACCTGTACAATGCTAGGATTTTGATAAAGCTGCAAGAGTTCAGTTTTATAGTATCCAGTTGCACTTGCAATGTAAGATTTTAAGATTATATACTATATGTAATAAGGTTACCAGATGTCCCCATTTCCCGGGGACAGTCCCCAGATTTCCAAATCAGTCCCCTCACAAAATCCTATCATTTCCTGCTGAAGTTGAAAAGTTTCCCCAGATTCACTGAAAAACATCTGGTAACCTTAATATATAAGACAGCAATCTTAAAAGTGCTTTGACATTTGGAGAAACTTGTGATTGTCTGCAGCTCATCCCTGTGGGTGGCAAAGCCATCTTGTGTGATGGTTTCAAGGAGTGAACAATTGTTATTTTGCCATTCAACAATTTGCAAATGCTTAGCTATACCAAATCAAGTGCCTGAACTATGAGTAGTCGATTGCAATTAGCTGAGCTTGGTGTGTGTGTGTTTTTGACCTGAGGAGGTGAATGCAAATAATTAAAACTCAGAGAGCTCAGAATAAACACCAACCTTTTGATGAGGTAGCTTAGCAGACTGTGGCATTAAAAATAGTATCATTCTGGGCTGGAAAGTTCAAAATGTTGTATTGATTTAATTAAAGGCTTGCTAATTGGCAATGGCTATGAAGAAACTGGGAACTGGACGGAGCCAGTATGTGGAAGAAAACTCAGGGTATTTTTTCCAACATTTAATTAGCGGAACAGTATTGCTATACAAATGCATGGAACAGCCACCTGTCAATGGGAACAGCTAAATATGGTCTCTTCAATGTGCCATTTAGACTTGAACTTTAGATGGGGGTAAATTGAAACAACTAGGGTACGGACTATACCAGGAGCAAGAAGGTAGTTTCAGTAAATTCCAGGCACAGCTGAGGGTTGTATTGGAAAGAAAGAGGCAGACACCAGTCACTGGGTGAAATTAGGACACAATTTTGTTTCTTTGTGGGCCTGAAAAGGGGTCTGCAGTATCTGTCTTCCCCACTGCAAAACACCCACTGCTGAAGTGATCAGTGATGTTTACACCCCAAGATGAAAATCCATGTGTTTCCCATCATCTGACAAAAGCCTGAACAAATATGCATTGGGTGAAAAAAATAAGAAGGGAATGCTTTCCCTCCCCCTTTGTCCTATTTAGCATAGATCTCCTCAACAGCCTCTCATTCAAGGCTACGAAAGTAGCAAGGACTGCAAAACCAGGCTTCTGTATGATTTTATAAGGCTGTTTTATATCTGAGGTGGAAAATCCATCAGAAGGTGACCTTAACTCCTGTATGCAGTTCTATAACAATATTCTCATCTGGTGAAATTACTAATTACTAGGACGGCAAAATGTTGAGAGGCAAAATCAGCTCATGGTGGCTGTTCCACAATGCTGGCTTTGAGACATTTTGGCACCTCTGTTGAAAACGATACTTCACCTGATTTCCACCCACCCTACTCGGTAATGATAGATTAAGAGGAAGGAAAAGTGCTCTCCTTCGGGGTGGAATCTTCTGCTCGACAAAACTGCTTCTTGATAATGCTGGTTGTGTTCCTGCTCTTCAAAAGAGCTATTGTGTGAATATTCCTTGTGGCACTTTAACTACAAAAGTTTCCCGGCATCTTCGTGACATCTTGTTTAAAAGGCCTCTAATCAGCTTCCCTGGCTATCTTGCCTGCTCAAAGTGCGGAGAGAAACTAACACACAACTAAAATAGATTTGAAAAGTATTTCCTCTCCTGCAGAAACAAGGTTTGCAATCCTGTGTACACTACCTGGGATCAAGTCCCCTTGAACTCACTACTTCTGAGAAGAAATATATGCTCACTCTCCACAGATCGTGACACTAGACTCCTGATTTGTTGCCTGATAAAGTGGTAATTCCCCCACAGTTCCAAGGTCTGCACTACAAAGAATAGAATTACAGTGGAACCTCAGTTTTTGAGTGTCTCGGAAGCTGAACGTTTCGGAAGTCGAACTCTTCCGTTTTCGAACGCTCCCGTTTTCGAACACGCCTCGGAAGTCGAATGGCTTCTGCTACATGTTTTTCTTTTTTCTCAATGGATTTTGCCAATTGCCCATTGCTCCTTGGTTTTCGAATGCCTCAGAAGTCATACGGTCTTCTGGAACAGATTACGTTTGAAAACCGAGGTTCCACTGTAGCACTTTGCTGAGTGTAACACACCTGTTAAATTTACCTGAGTTTCATATTAACAGAAAGAACTAAAATATCTAAATTTCTCTGTCACTGTATGAGATTCTGCAGCACACTTAAAAAAACCAAAAAACTAAAAATGTTCTGGTTCTGTTTTTTTGCTTTTAAGGCTATCGGACGGCCACATCTTCCTCCCTACTGGTCTCTGGGGTACCAGCTCTCACGATGGGGATATCCTGACATTGGTGCAGTAGAACAGGTTGTGAAGCGCATGACAGAGTATGGCATCCCCTACGTAAGTGGGCATTTTGCAATGTGTATTTAAATTGGTTTCCCAGGGGGAAACAATGGACAAGAACAGATTGTATCCCTAAAAGAATAGTATTGATAATGTTTGTTGGTATTATATTAATTGTATACCGGTAATTGATAGGGCATGGGGTAATTTCTGTACCAGCTTTTATTATGGTATCAGCCTGAGCAAAAAGGTAAAACTTGACCTTTGTGCTTTATTCTTCTTAAACGCAACATATTTCTGTTGCAATTGCCAGGATGTCCAGTACGGAGACATTGACTATATGGACCGTAAGCTGGACTTCACATATGACAAGGAAAAGTATGCTGGCCTCCCGGAATTCATGCAAGACTTGAAGAAGGATGGATTGCATTATGTCATTATTCTGGTAAATGACCTTAAGTACTAACCTTGTTTACATTGCTTTCATTCATACGACTTACTATATGAATTGTGGCATTGAAGCAGAGATTCTTTCCTCTACTTTCTTTTATAACAGGATGCTTCCCCCCACCCCCGGGTAATGCACATTGTACTCTCAGTATGCTCTGTTCAGTTTTTTCTTTTCTTTTTGGGGGGTCCCTAGTGAAAATATGAGAATGGGAGGGGTGGGAAGTGAGTGAGTACTGTGTGGGAGAGGAAGAAAACACAAACACCATTATGGATTGGGGGGGGGATGCTGTACAGCAGGGATGGAGGGACATCAGGCCTGGAGGCTGCATGAGGTCCTTTAAGCCCCCCCCCCTCTGGCTCTCAGGACTTACCCCTTATTGGCCCCTCTCTGTGCCTTCCTCAAGTGGCTCACTGGAAGGTATCCTCTTGCATCCGGTGCCTTGCCTACTTTTGCTTTTGGCCCCACCCAGCCGCCAAGACCACATAACACCGGTCTTGAAAGACCTGCATTGGCTCCCAGTATGTGTCTGATCACAATTCAAAGTGTTGGTGCTGACCTTTAAAGCCCTAAATGGCCTCGGTCTAGTATACTTGAAGGAGCGTCTCCACCCCCATCGTTCTGCCCGGACACTGAGGTCCAGCGCCGAGGGCCTTCTGGCGGTTCCCTCGCTGCGAGAAGCCAAGTAACGGAACCAGGCAGAGGGCCTTCTCAGTAGTGGCACCCGCCCGGTGGAACACCCTCCCGTCAGATGTCAAGGAAATAAACAGCTATCTGACTTTTAGAAGACATCTGAAGGCAGCCCTGTTTAGGGAAGCTTTTAATATTTACTAGACTATTGTATTTTAATATTTTGTTGGAAGCCGCCCAGAGTGGCTGGGGAAACCCAGCCAGATGGGCGGGGTATAAATAATAAATTATTATTATTATTATTATTATTATTATTATTATTATTATTATTATTGGCATGGCACCCCAGGGGAATGCGACCCTTGGGTTTGAAAAAACCTCCCCATCCCTGCTATGCAAAAATTCTGTTATCCATCCAGCTCAATGTATCTCTCTGTGAGGGTCTGCATGAATATGGAAAAAGGAATTTCCTGACTACCTTGAACCCACTAAAACCACTGTTTGGATTTTGTAAGGGGGGGGGGAGTACATTGGTTGTCATGATCATAATCTGTTCATAAGGCAGAAGGATGTTCTTAGACCATCTTGTGCCCTTTAAAGCCAACTCAAGTTACCAGAATGGTGTGGGAGCTACTTCTGTGAAGCTAGATTCTTTACTGCTCTGGAAATATCTGTTGGGAGGAGCCACTGAGACTGGCCAAGTGACATAGTTCCTGTTCATGTCAGCCTCAGGGGAACCACATCCCTCTGACTGTCATGGATGTTCAGATGAAATGTGCAGCATAGGTGCACAAAACATTGTTATAACGCAAGCCTAATAGTTTTCCTCTAAATGCTAGCCTAATATTTCATCTCTAATTCAGAATCCACAAGCATGCCAGAAAGCACAGTTCTTCAGTTTAGTAAATCCATCACCAAAGGAAGCACATTAAGAATTCTTAATGCATCCTGCAGACTAATAGGACCTGGTGTTATAATTGCAAGAATACCGATTAAAGCTGAAGAGCACTTTTTGCTTTCTCCCAAGAGCTGTGCTGATGAAAACATGTCAAAAATGGGTCTTAGAATGGAAGGGGGCATAATCTAGGGACAAATGCAAATGTTCTCAGCCACAGCTGCCTCTGTGAGCTGCTAGGAGGAGGAAGACGGTCTACTCCTCTATTCTAGAGACCAATACATGCAGAATAAACTTGTTTCCTTATTAGGAGGTGAACGTGTGAATGGCAAACGCATTTCACTGTGAAGTGCAAGCTAGTAATGACTGACCAGGAGAGGGATGTGGTGGTTTTAATGAACAGCTCAGTGAAAACAGGGTTATGTTGCAGCTACTGTGAAAATGGCAAATGCCCTGCTAGAGATCATTAGCAAAGCAATCAAGTACAAAACCGCCATATGAAAAATGAATTGCTAGAAAAGGTGAGGCATAGGACAATCAAAATTATCGTGAGTCTAGAGCAACTCTCCTCTGAAGAAAGTTCATCATGTTTGGAGCTTTTTAGATATAGTGTTTTGCAAACTTGGGTCTCCAGTTGTTTTGGGACTACAACTGCCATCATCCCTAGCTAGCAAGACCAGGGATGATGGGAATTGTAGTCCGTAAACAGCTAGGGACCCAGGTTTGAGGAACACTGGCTTAGAAGAAATGTAAATTAAGGGGGAGGGACATGATAGAGGTGGCTTTAAAAGAGAATTGGACAATATCATGGAGGATAAGACTGTTAATGGCTACTAGCCATGATGGCTGTGTTCTACCAGCTGCTTGGAATCACGAGTGGTGAGGGTACAATTGCACTGATGTCTTGCTTGGGGGGCTTTCCATGGGCATCTGGTTCTCAACTTTGAGAACAGTGTCCTGGACTAAATGGGCCTTTCGCCTGACCCGGTAAGGCACTTGCTATGTTCTGCCTACGCATCTATGATAATTAAGTCAACGTATAAAGCCAAATAGGGATGCGAGTGGTGCTGTGGGTTAAACCACAGAGCCTAGGACTTGCCGATCAGAAGAACGGCGGTTCGAATCACCGCGACAGGGTGAGCTCCCGTTGCTCAGTCCCTGCTTCTGCCAACCTAGCAGTTTGAAAGCATGTTAAAGTGCAAGTAGATAAATAGGTACCGCTCCAACGGGAAGATAAACAGCGTTTCCGTGCGCTGCTCTGGTTCGCCAGAAGCGGCTTAGTCATGCTGGCCACATGACCCGGAAGCTGTACGCCGGCTCCCTTGGCCAATAAAGCGAGATGAGCGCCGCAACCCCAGAGTCAGTCACGACTGGACCTAATGGTCAGGGGTCCCTTTACCTTTATAAAGCCAAATTAGCTATGTAGTTGTACCCATAATGCTATCAAAGATTTGGAGTTTTCCTTTAAGGTCAGGTTCCTCTATTTATCTTTGATCGTGGTGAACTCCCAATGAGCAGTGACTGTCTACCCGTTTGTGTTGTCCTTCTGAACGAGCCTCCACATTGTGAAATGCACCAGCTTCCTCTGGACATTGGATTTAGGAGAACGGGGATATTTCTTGGAGTGGATGGGGGGGTGGCCGTGTTCTTCTGACTTCCTGACAGCTGAGTTACTGCTGCTTAATGGAGGGAGATGGGCGAGGCGATGGAGAAGCAGCACAAAGCAAACACGTGAGCGGAACCAATCTGGTGCCTGCTCTGCTTTTTGCACCATGCCAGCCTCCCACCACTTTGCTCCTCCCAATTAGAAGCTATAACTCAGCTGTTGGGAAGTCAGGTAAGCACTATGCTATCCACTACTGACATCTCGGGTTTCAATGCACGGAGAAGTGGAGGCAAATTTGGACGCAGCATTCACCTCATAAAAATCACTGTTGTGTTGTTGTTTTTTAAGTGAGTGTATCATGTGAAAAATATATGAGGCAATTTCAGTCTCTCTACCACCCCTTTGCCTCCTGGCAATTTCCCCCCTAAGAATGTCAGGGCTTACTCATCAGCCTCTGCTGCCTGCCTTGAACAATGGCCCCATTTTCGCCTCTGACTTATTCTGAGTCAGAGCAAATGCATTGTTTCCATACAAAGGTTGATGCTCTAAAAGGAACAATGGTTATCAAGCAGAACGATCAACATCTATTCCAGCGGAATAACTTTAATGAGGAAGGTTGCCTGCTCTTCATCAACCCCCACAGAAAAGAGAATTCGTTGCAACAGCAAAGGGAAACAATTTAGAATTCACTAAACAATTGAAAACAATATTCAGGAACTTTGGCATACAAAAAACTAGGGGTGGGATTAATTCTGAAATGGTATGTTGCAAGCCTGGGTGTATGATCTTGAGGACTAGGACATTAAGGGTTTAAGATCAGCCCCACTGAGATTGAACATGGTGGGATTTACTTCTGAGTAAACATGCTCAGGTTTGGCCTGTTTGCTCCCAGTATGAATGTGATCTGCTTTTGTCAAATGTTGCTTATTTACAGTAGTCCCCACTGCATGCACTGGGGAAAAAAATGTGCATTATTCTTCAATATCTGTTTATCAAAATTATATCCTACTCTTCTGCCAAAGAAATCAGGCCAGCTTACACATCCAGGGCCGGACCTTTAACTCCAGCAAAAGGACTGCATTGTTGGTGTGCCATTCTGGACCCTTTCCTAAGCTATTCTGTCAGTCTCTAATATGGCACTCATTCCCTGAGGAATAGGTAGGAGCATGTGAAAAAGGCAGAGTTTATTTGGAATGCAAAATCAGTCACCAGAGCCTTTTGTTCTCCTTGGTTTCAGGCAGGAGCTGCATAATGTATTAGATTTATGCACTACAACAACATTTTTGGCTACGAGATATCAGAGGTTCAGATTAGGTGTAGATAATTAAACTGAGTTGTTTTAGAGTGTTAATGTCCCCTGGGTATCACCTGCCTGGGTTTTAATTACTACGTAAGGGCAGCACTTTAAAAAAACACCACATCTGAGGGGTTTTGCGTAAGCTAAAACTGCACACCTACTGAACGCTTGGACTCCTCAAGTCTGTAGGTGCCCCCCGCCCCACTTGAAAGTATTGTACAGTCTGCCAGAAATAAGAGTATTGTGCCCAAAAGCACAGTATTTATCATAAAAGTTGTTTTTTTTTTTCAAAAAACGAGACAAACTGAGCCGTTATTTAGTTATTAGGGAAGGAATGGAATGAGATTAAAGGCTCAATTCTATGACCCGCTCTTAGCACTTACATGTTTAGGAGTGTGCCTGCTGTGTTGGAACGATCTCATGTGTTGGCATTGTGCTGGTACAATAAGCCACGCCAGGACGTCACACTGGTGCAACAGTGTGGCTCAGAGCTCCCATGCCACCACCATTGGAGTGGCATTGTGCAATGCTCTTAACGTGGCAATTAATTGGATGGAAAGGAAATTGAGGACAGATGAAAGTGCTTCTGCACACAGTGCTGTGGAATTTGCTCCTACAAGAGACAGCAACGGCGCTAAACTTGGATGGCTTTAAAAGAAGATTAGACAAATTTGTGGAGGGTAAGGCTATGGAGTGACTACTAACGGCTGTGTTTTACATCCCTGGTTTTCAGCATCACTATATATTGCTGATATATCATTATGTCTGAAATAAGGATGGAACTATGTAGTGGTGAAAGGGACGCGGGTGGCGCTGTGGGTTAAACCACAGAGCCTAGGGCTTGCCGATCAGAAGGTCGGCGGTTCGAATCCCCGCAACGGGGTGAGCTCCCGTTGCTTGGTCCCAGCTCTTGCCCACCTAGCAGTTCAAAAGCACGTCAAAGTGCAAGTAGATAAATAGGTACCACTCCGGCGTGAAGGTAAATGGCGTTTCCGTGCGCTGCTCTGGTTCTCCAGAAGCGGCTTAGTCATGCTGGCCACATTACCCAGAAGCTGTACGCCGGCTCCCTCGGCCAATAAAGCGAGATGAGCGCCGCAACCCCAGAGTCGGTCACGACTGGACCTAATGGTCAGGGGTCCCTTTAACTTTACCTTTATGTAGAGGCGAACAGTAGGACTGAATGATGTCTGATTTTTGACTTCATGATATATCACTTGCTGAACATCACAATATACTGATATATCTTAAAGTCTGAAATAAGGATGGAGCTATGTACTGTAGAGGCACTGGCTGGCTTCAGGTTTCCCCCCACATTGTTATTTGTGCATAGCACACACGTAAGCTCACATCATGATTCACAATATATTGCCAGGTCAAAAATGATGAAACCAATATCATGAAATGGACTTGAAACCAGTTCTACACAGATATGAAAAATGCTATAAAAAGAACGCTATAAAAAATATAGCTCCCAATGCAATTTAGCAGTGGTGCAGTTAGATGTTTTCTCGCTTGCTTACTTTCCAAACCCCTTGGTCCCTTGGAAACAAGATAATCTGAATAGTTTGTCACTAGAAGATCAATCGGAAAGAACCCTAACGTGGCTCATGCCAAATCACAATTCGTTCTCATGGCAAACCGTTCAGGCAGCGTGTGTTACAATTTGCAAAGTGCAGCCACGCCCAGTGCGCAGTTTGAAGGTGCACAATGTGACAACTTCCTAAGTATTGGCTTCATTTGGTGATCGAGTTTTTAAGCTTCTTGGAAATTCTCTATTCAAGAAGTTTAAATTCCAATAAATACTCCAATGTTCTAAGAGTCAGTAGTCCAGTGCCAACAGGATTTTTCTGGATTCACACTTTGACTGATAAGCTTCTTTTCTCTCCCTTTTCATTGCCACTTCTGTAATAATGTTCTCTGACGGCAACCTGGTTGCTTCCACTCAGAAGTGGCCCAAGCAATTTCATACGTGATGGGAATAATCCAAATGGCACCTCCATGGTGGTTAATAATATGGTAACAACATGTGGGAATAATTAATTAATTGGACATTTGCCACCATTTAATAGTACCCCAAAACCCCGCTGTGTGTTGAGATTGGCTGCTTCATCTTGCCTAATTGTAAGGTTGGTCCTGCTTCCATCTTTGGCATTCTGCTAGCCTACCAATAGTTTCTTCCATGCCATTGTTTGGAAATAATGTTACATAGCCCATGTCTATGTAGGGAAGGATTTATGTTGTGCTCTGTTAATATACTATATTTGCATTTCTGTCACCTTAAATTTTAACTTTAAGGCTAATAGGTTTCTAGTGGATGATTTCCAGGTTATTGTCATACCCAAACAGTAGTTCCATTTTGTTCAGTATAATCAGGCATCTCAGACCCGTTCTTCAAAACCGGCATTGTTGCAGTGTTTCTATTGCCTATCCTTTACTTTTGTTCTGTTTTGTTCCCTCATCAGGATCCTTTCCTTAGTAAAGATCAAGCTAGAGGGGCTTACCAACCCTACGAACTTGGAGAACAATTGGGAATTTGGGTGAAAAATTCAGATGGAGTGACTCCAGCTGTTGGGCAGGTAGGTATCTACGGGGCAGTCCTTTGGATTGGATAAGATAGTTGTTGTTGTTGTGGAAGAGTTTACATTGCTGTAACCCAGAGTTTCCCAAACTTGGGTCTCAAAGTGTTTTTTTGGACTACAATTCCCATCATCCCTGACTCCTGCTAGCTAGGGCTGATGGAAGTTGTAGTCCCAAAACAGCTGGGAAACCCTGCTGAAACCCTCAAGGCAGCAACGTCCTATCACAGTAGCAGTAAAGGAAGAGAGAACAACACCCATTCTCACAATACTATTGCCACACACTAATTATGACACTGCTCTTGATGATTTCATATGAACGTAGGACATCAAGTCAAACATTGGTCCATCTAACCTAGTATTGTTGACAGTGACTGGCAGTAGCCCTCCACAATCAATTGGACATAAGCAATAGTATTCCAAGAAGAAGTATTTCCTTACCTTCTGCCTTGCGGGACATCTTTGGGAGAAGAAAAGTCTAAAGAGTAAACCCTACACAAATCCGGAGTAGGGTTCCTAAACCCCTGGCACCTTGTATGCCTCCTTCTGACAACTCCTGCACCCAAGCTGGTGCCAAATGTATTGCTCTGCTTTCCTCTGGACCACATCAGTGAGGCCAAGAGGGAGACAAAAACATGGGAGAGAGCAGTTTCGAGTTACCTGTCCCAGCAGCCACAGCAGGTGCTGTGATTCTCCAGCGGTCTTACTTCACCCCTGAAGGCACACTCCATTGTCTCCCAGGACAGACAGATGCCAACAAGTGGTACACTCTGAGCTTGCATCCCACACAATCTCTGAAATTTTCCACGTCCATTAGCAGGACCGAAATGTCCTTATCTTAATATATTTCATTTTCACTTCCAGGCCTTGGCTCCAGGAAATTCAGTGTACCCTGACTACTTCAACCCCAAAACAGCTGACTGGTGGACCCAGATGTGTGTTCAGTTCCATAATGTCCTTCCTTATGATGGTATTTGGCTTGTACGTTTGATAATATTTCCCTTTATATTTTATCTCTCTCTCTTCCCCCACCCAAAGTATACCATAAAACCTAACCTGTTTCTTGTTTTTTATTTGGTTAGGATATGAATGAACCCTCAAATTTTCTCAACGGCCAGATCCCAGGCTGTGCTCACAACAACCTCAACAACCCACCTTACATTCCCAGTAAGTGACTTCTGAAAAACAAATATCCTTTGCCTGATTCCTATAGCCACTTACAGCATCAATGTTTCTAAAAGTTTAGTAGACAATTATTTTAAAAAACCAGAACCAGTCCTTCTAGGACATCCCTGGTATTTCATTATTGATCTTGAGCTATATAGAAGTCAAGGCTTGATTGTCCCTAAGGGAGAAGATAAAAAGGGGCTTGTATAAGCGATACAGTTGTTAATGATTCCGGCATTAAGTTCTCTTCCAAGGTAGCTACGGTCTCTATCATGATGTTGTTAATCACATTTGTCTCTTGGCATTGTACTACATTGTGGGCAAATCCATGATGCCCTCTGTGGAGAAAATGTGTGGAATCGTCCTTCAAAAATTCAAGGCCTGTACAGGACAGACAGGAAAACGGCTACTTGTGTTGGACAGTGCCCCTGAAAAACACCTAACCCCAAGGATGGGGATGAGCCCCAGCCAACATGACCAAAGGCCATGGATGGCGAAAGCTGTAGTCCAGTAACATCTGGAGACCATAAGCTGTCCTCCTTCTCTTCATCACTTTTTCCTCTTCTCCTGTCTTTGTGACCACAACTGTTTCAGCAGGATGAAGAGTGTTAAAGGGTGGAATGAAGTTGTGGGGCAGTAGCAGGCTCATAGAGTTCACTTGCATTCTTTATAACTACCTCTCCAATCCAATGGTGTCAGGACCCACCAGGGTTAGAAATAGATGTCCATTGGCTCTGATGTGATGAGACACCAGAGCTGCTTTGGAAGCAGTTTCCCCAGGCTCTGAATTGGCTTTGTCCACTCAGGCTGACCATTGAATCAGGCTCTGAATTGGCTTTGTCCACTCAGGCTGACCATTGAATCCTCATACCCTGGTTAGTCTATAAAGGGCCTCCTGTCTGGGGTGGGATTTGAACAAAAGGTCTTCCTGACGCTTCAGAAAAGTTGCTTGTTCCTTAGCTCTGTCTCCTAGCTTTTTCTGGCCCTCGGCCACAATTGGTTCCAGGTTCCTCGCTCCCCTCTGACAGCTACCTACAGCTGAGCACTGACAGATGGGTGAAACACAGAGAAAGTGAAATGCTTTTTAAGTCTTATTGATTTCACTCACCCTAATTGTGTTTCTAGAAACCACATAAATCACGAAGAGCAAGAATATGAGAACACTGGTATTCAAAATTCCAGGCATGACTGAGGATCTGAACATTACAATGCCTTATTGCAAGGATAGACAACCTGGTGGACTCCAAGTGTTCTTAACTGCAGCATCTAACATCCCCACTGGATGGAGATGAGGGGAGCTGTGGTCCAGAACATCTGGAGGACACCTTCTTTATTGATTTTGACAGTTGCTCAATATTTCACATTCAGTGTCAGCTGGAAGAGGCAATGGCACAGGTACTTATTTGAGAGAGGAATCATGTCTATCCTAGTAAGCTGGGTGCAGAGTTCAGTGTCCCTATGCAGGCTGCAGTATTCTCTCTATATGAAAGAATTTGGAAGGTTAAAACCCTGGTCTGGGAAGCCCAAAGCCCTACAGCTCCTGTCAGCCATCCAGCAATTAGCCTGGTCAACATCCTTCTAACAAACCCTGGCTGTTTTCAGGAGCCTAATTGGCAGCAAGCAGTTGATATCTATTATGTGCTGCTGACAATGAAATATCAGGGGGGGAATCCAAAACGGAAAACATCATTATGGAACTGCCTGTCACTGCAGGCTTAGTTGTGGTGAACTGTGAGTGAGGAGTCTCTTCCCTCTATTTGAGGAAGGGAGCCAAATTCATGGCTGGGAATTTTATTCTGATAATATTCTCAGCCATGAATTTTGCCACAGTGAATGGTATTGAAAAAATTGGACAGTTTGTGGAAATAGTGATTTATGTGATTACTGTGGGACAAGTTCGTGTACAACAAAAAGAACGTTCTTAGTTTATACTCTAGATGCAGCTACATCCTGCATGCCTTATTGTTCCACAGCCAGACAGCAGGAATAATCATGGGAATAAATGCAACCCAACAAAAACTTTCAAGTTTATTTCTTATGAATCAACTTTACTTTTAAAAAATGACTGTGAATGTGAAGGGACTTGTTACTCAATTCTTAATATTTTGTATTCCACTTCCAGGAATTTCTGATTCTTCTCTGTTTCAAAGCACACTGTGTCCAGATTCTAAAACTTTTCTGGGAGATCTTTATGACACACATTCCCTCTTTGGATGGTCTGAAGCCCCACCTACGTTCCAGTAAGTTCTTTGAATGTCTTCCACTAAACGCTCTGAAATTTTTTTAAAGATACGTTACGCAGTTTTCATTTAAGTTTTTTTGTTCAGGAAGAATTGGTACCACCTGGAAATTTGAAATGGGCTGTACTTAGGATCTCATGTTGCAAATGCAGCGGGTGGACTTGAGAGCAGGGCAAACCACTCCCAGTCCATATAAAATGGGCTGCCTAGGTACTTTATGTACTTCAGTATAATTTACTTCAGTATAAAGTAATTTCATATGTTCTTGCAGAAACTATTGCCAAAGTTATTCCAGTAGTGGTAGTTAGGAGGGAATTTATCACAAATTGGATAGATAAGTGCTGTCAGCGCCAAGGATTTCAGGCGCATGTTTTCAAGGATGAAAGTAAAGGATGAAAGGGAGAAGCAGCAGTGTGGTGGAAATTAATTCAGAAAATGGCTAGTAAGGAAAGTGTTTTACACACAGACACACACACACCATACCACTGCTCTAAGCCATGGGTAGGCAAACTAAGGCCCGGGGGCCAGATCCGGCCCAATCACCTTCTCAATCCGGCCCACAGACAGTCCAGGAATCAGCACATTTTTACATGAGTAGAATTTGTCCTTTTATTTAATCTCTGGGTAATTTGTGGGGCATAGGAATTTGTTCATTTTTTCCTCAAAATATAGTCCGGCCTCCCACAAGGTCTGAGGGACAGTGGACTGGCCCCCTGCTGAAAAAGTTTGCTGAGCCCTGATCTAAGCCATACTCTCCATTTTTATAAAATTGCTTTCAAGGCTTTCTTCCAGACATTTGCACTTATTGCCTGCCCTAGTTCATTTGGGAGATTGCAGGGTCTAGCTATTGCCTCGCATGAACTGTGAGTACACTCTGGACCCCATACCCAAGACTACCTGAAGTTGCGAGGAAAATCAGTAGAGAGCCAGTGTAGTATAGTATCAGAGGGGACCCAGGTTAAGTTTCAACAGTCAGCCATGCGAAGAACCACATATACCACTCTGAGCTTCCTGGAGGAAAACCAGGTTGCAAATGTGATAATAAACATAATGAATAGCAAACTGTTTTTAGGAAATCTTATCTATAATTACAGATCGTTTCACTCAGGAACTGCTAACGAGCTTCCACTGAACACTACAGTTCCCTGGAAAATAGTTTGAAAACCTTACAACCTTAAAAAAAGAAAAAGAAAACCTATGTTAAGCAAGTGTTTCTCCAAAAGTTAAAAAAAACAACATAGGAAGTGATTGCATGGTTGCAAATTTGAGCTGGTTCTCAATTGAGGCTATAAAAAGCTCCAGAGATTGCCTAAATCGGGCTTCTGCAACCTAAGATCCTGCCCGTACGTTTCAGCCTTCTTAGAAAAGACTGGTCTAAATTACCATTTTACACTGGACCGTATGAGGCAGTGGAATGTCTGTTGTTAATATTGCTACTGTAAACCACTTATTAAGGGACGCGGGTGGCGCTGTGGGTTAAACCACAGAGCCTAGGACTTGCCGATCAGAAGGTCGCGGTTCAAATCCCCACGACGGGGTGAGCTCCCGTTGCTGGGTCCCTGCTCCTGCCAACCTAGCAGTTCAAAAGCATGTCAAAGTGCAAGTAGATCAATAGGTACCGCTCCGGCAGGAAGGTAAACGGCGTTTCCGTGCGCTGCTCTGGTTCGCCAGAAGCGGCTTAGTCATTCTAGCCACATGACCCAGAAGCTGTCTGCGGACAAACGCTGGCTCCCTCGGCCAATAAAGCGAGATGAGCGCCGCAACCCCAGAGTCGGTCACGACTGGACCTAATGGTCAGGGGTCCCTTTACCTTTACCTTTACACCACTTATTGCAATCTTTTTTATAAATAGTAAGTGGTCCAGAAGTTGACTAACTAAATAAATAAATGTTCTTTGAGCAAAGTGCCATACAAACGTTCCCAATTTCATATGATGAGTCCATGACAGAGGTGGGATTGAAACACTGGTTGCTAGCCAGCCTTAAAGCAAGCAAGCAAGCAAGCAAGCACATTTTTGCAGGACAAGGGACGCTCGGTGCTGCTGTAGATTAAAGGCACCTGTTGCTCTGAAACTAGAGTGGTTGAAAAAGGGAAGCTAGACTCTTTTAAGGTCTGGAAAAAAAGGAGAAGCCACACAGAAGCGTCATGCTGTTTTCAATACAAAATTGAAACTGGATAAAGTAACTTAAGCTGCATTATGAGAAGAATGAGCCCAGAGGGGCTTACGCTATGACTCTTCAGTTCCTATTATTGAACGCCCACCTACCCCAGAGAGATTTAAAAGAGGCTATAGGTGAGCAGTCTCTATAACGAATAGAGTAGGAATCAACTGGAGTTCATTCTAACAAAGAGCATTCAGAGCCAAATCAGGACTCTCCCCTCTTTTCCTATAATGGCTAACTAAGGGCTTTATAGCATCAGAAGATTCCTGGGGATGAGCCCGGCTCCACTTTTGAATTATTCCCCAGGGGTTTGTAACCAACCATTTTACTTCCCAGCAGGAAGTCTGATTTAAACTGCGCACCCGCTGCGTCTGTTGTACAGAACTAAGCCAGCAACTAAAGGTCAATTTTGACCTTCTCCCGCGTGTATGTCATTTCAGCTCCACACAAAACATACTATACAAAAGCATCTCTCGGTGATCCTCTTGCCCCTCGGGGGCAGAGCAGTTGCACTCATATGCAAATGCTTTATTTGGCTAAACAAATAAAAGGTTGGAAGACAGAAAGGTGTTCAAAAACGAATCTAAAAGTCGAAGCCAATGGTGTTCAGTAATAGAATCTGGCAGCAAGTAGGAAGTAAAATTCTTTAACAAATTTGCCACAAGGATGGGTGTGGGTGTATATATAAACAGTATATATGTATATATGCATTACATACCATATTTTTCCGTGTATAAGACTATATTTTTTCCTAAATTTTTGAAGTTTAAAATAAGGGGTCGTCTTACACACGGATAGTGCATTTTCTTAATTTTGGGTTAAAAAAATAGGGGTCGTCTTATACATGGGGGGCATCTTATACATGGAAAAATACGGTACATATTATACACAGAATATACACATGCAACTGGAATACATATGCAGACACCTTATTCTGTGGCAAGACCAAGTCTAATCATTATTATTCTCCTGCCCCCTTCAGAGTGTCTAAGAATCTAGTTTAAATACAAGATTAATAGGTTATCAGCAATAGTACATGAACCCTCCCTTGCCCCCTCTAGTAGCATTTCAAGGAACCGGAAAAAGTCAGTGACACATTAACTTCTCATGCCAAGATCCAAATAACTTGGCAATGCTACTCAGTGCAATGACCTGCAACCTAGGTTCCTGGCATTAAGCCTCTACACTTTGTACCACACTCGCTCCTTAATGTTGGGACAGTTGTCAAAACTCATGTGCAACATCAGTGTTCCCCAAATTTGTGTGCAGAATCCATGCTCTCCAGCTTTCATACTTTGGATAGGAGGAGGGATTTTGGCAAGCACCGCATTTCTCACCTTATAGGGTAACTTGCTGCACCGACCAAAATTCCTTCTTCCATACAAGTATTAAAGGTGAAAGAGTCTTTCTCTCTTGTGCAGCCGGTCACTTTCCCCAGCTGCACTGATTTCATGCTCCCAAAACCCACAAAGGATTATTGTGGAGTCAACATGACATTAGCAACACTGCACCTTCTTTCCCCTTGGCCCTGTTTAATTATTATTAATTACTGATCAGTACCTGCTTCTAGGCAATAAGGCACTATGTTGGGAAGCACAGAGTCCTCACGTGCTGCGAATAATGATCAAGATTTATCATGTGTAAATCCTTCCATGTTGCAATTTTGGGAAACGGCAAAAGATGTGGTGATAGATGGCTTTTGTTAAGAAGGGACGTGGGTGGTGCTGTGGTCTAAACCACCGAGCCTCTTGGGCTTGCCGATTGGAAGGTCGGCAATTCGAATCCCCGTGACGGGGTGAGCTCCCCTTGCTCTGTCCCAGCTCCTGCCAACCTAGCAGTTCAAAAGCACACCAGTGTAAGTAGATAAATAGGTACCACTGCGGCGGGAAGGTAAATGGCGTTTCCATACGCTCTGGCTTCTGTCACGATGTCCTGTTGCACCTGAAGCGGTTTAGTCATGCTGGCCATATGACCCAGAAAGCTGTCTGTGGACAAACTCCGGCTCCCTCAGCCTGAAAGTGAAATGAGTGCCACAACCCATTAATCACCTTTGACTGGACTTAACCATCTAGGGGTCTTTTACCTTTTTTACCTTTTTTTTTGAAGACTAAGGCTGTATAGATACAATATACATTTAAAGCACATTTGAAACACATTGCCAAGAATTCTTTGAGAGCAAGAATGTGCCTGAAATTAAAGTCATAGTGTGTTGCACAGCCATATGTACATGGAGGAGAGTTCTATCAATAGCTATATGCAGATTTCAGGGTAAGAGGCAGTACAGTGGTACCTTGGGTTAAGAACTTAATTCGTTCCGGAGGTCCATTCTTAACCTGAAACTGTTCTTAACCTGAGGTAGCTCTTTAGCTAATGGGGCCTCCCGCTGCCACCGTGCCGCCGGAGCACGATTTCTGTTCTCATCCTGAAGCAAAGTTCTTAACCTGAGGTACTATTTCTGGGTTAGCGGAGTCTGTAACCTGAAGCGTCTGTAACCTGAAGCGTCTGTAACCCGAGGTACCACTGTAGTTCCCTGAGAGCCACTTGCTGGGGAGCGATTGCTTGTTGGCATTTGGTTGACCTGTTGGAAGCAGGATGTTGAATTTAAATAGGGATAAGGGAACTACAACTCCCATTTGCCCCAACCAGCATGGCCAACTCAGGGCACTGTAGCCCCACACCACCTGGAGGACCACAAGTTCCCCATCTTGTTCTTAAGTTCACACCAAATTCTGCTTCCAATATCAGGTAAGCAATACATTTAGATCAGTAGAGAAAAATATGCATCAGTGTTAATCCCTGATCCACATCTGTTCAAGCAGCTGGTGCAGTTACTTCACAATCTAACCTCCAGCCATGTTTACCGTTAATTAAACCCACCATTGGAAGTTCTTTGCTGGCATGGTAGTGGTAGGTTGAACTGCAAGCAGTGTTTACTGTGGTGATTTCAGAAGGTGCCAACCTCCACATGGATCCATTCAGTAAACACTTGGTTGAAAGGCTTGGCTGTAAGCGGGAGCGTGATCCAGTCAGGATTAGAGGCAGTTGGAGTCAGTAAGAATGAAACCTGAATGGAACCTGACATATGTAGCAAGCTGGTGCAATACATCGCTGTGAATGTGAGGACTTGGGAGCTAGCTAGTCTCCATGGTTGGGAATGAGGGACAACAAGAGATGGGAAGTGGGAAGCCTTTCTGGCAGTAGTAACAACGTCAGGGTTAAATTTAATCCATTCACAAGGTGTCCAAGTGTATAATATAGTTAGGAGGTCATCTCCTGCCTGAAAGCTGTGTTGCCACAATATTTTATACAAGTTCCAGTTTGGTTATGTAGATGCAAGCGCTCATGAATAGACTGCACTGGAGTAGAATGAATCTAATCATGGATATAAATGACTGATGCTCACTAGCTGGCAGTTTTAAAAAGCTTGAAGCAACCAGCTGCCCAAATCCTCCTGGAAATTCAATAGAAGTTGGGTTTCTGCAATCTTCTACATTCTGAAAACTCCTTTGTTGGTTATTAATACAGGATATTCTGTTAAATAAAATAACATCTAAAAGTGAAAGCACATTTCAATGCACAGAGAGGGTTGGCCAGTTTGTTTTCTTGTTCAGCAAGCAGTAGCCCCTCAATTACTTGATCTTTTTTTGCAACTGTGAGATACTATATACTCTTTGAAGTTCAAAAGAGAAGGGAAGCATTCATCTGGGAAAGAAGCCTTTATCGAGAAATTACTATGTCGCGCCAAGATAGGAAATCCAACGTCAAATAAGGATTACATTAGAAATAGCTGCAGACATTTCAAAGTTGCATTTGAAGTTTTGCCTCTGCTCTGGTTTTATTTTTGACTTCCAAGCTAAAGGAAAATGAATTCCCAGGGCTTTGCTGATGTGGGTGCATTTTTCATTCTCAGGGCCATCAAGGAAGCCACAGGAAAGAGGCCATTTGTGTTGAGTCGCTCTACGTTCGTTGGAAACGGGAAATATACAGCCCACTGGCTAGGAGACAACCATGCTGTTTGGGAAGATATGCACACATCCATAATTGGAATTTTGGAGTTTAATCTTTTCGGAATTCCACAAGTAAGTGGTTTTGAAGGCACGTCAGGCAACCATTTGCGTACAACATTGTACCATTTCAAAATGGCCACAAAAGTTGGCAATAACAACAGAAGCAAAGGAATATAAAGTGTCAGTTCAGGGGGCAATGGTGATGTTGTGGCATGGTTCAAATGCTGCACTTGTAGGCATCAAGGGTTTAAGTCCATAAGGCATATTATACAATGAGATGGATCCACAGAAGCATGACCACAAAGAGGCCATTTTTCCATTCCCTATATCCTGTAGCAGTCCTACAGCCCTTCCCCACTTCTCCTGAATATCCCTCTGGAATGCCATGGGGCTCGGGAGATTTCATTGGGAAGGTGAATCAGAAACATAGCTGTCAACCGTCCCTTATTTGACGGGAAAGTCCCTTATCCCAGCGCCGTGTCCCGCTGCTGTCCCTTATTGATGATGTCCCTTAAATTTCCCGGGTTTCAAAGGAAGCAGCTCCTCTCCCTCCCTCCCTGCTGGCCAGGGAGGAGGGAGGCTCCAACTGTGTTGCTTGGCTGCATTGCTCACCCAATAAGGAGTCTAAGAACAACTGGGGGGGTGGAGCTTGCATGCCTTGTGCCGATCAAATCAGCCACGTTGCCTGGGGACTCGCCTTTGCTCTGCGCTTCCCAGCGGAGAGGTGACGGTGGTTTTCCTTGCTGCATCCCCTTTGCCGGGTTGCTGTGCTGTGGGAACCACCACTTGAGGCTTCGTTTGGCTGCTGGCTGGGCTTTCTGCCTTTGGCTCGGAGGGGCTCAGAAGTCGAACATACCTGTACTCTGAAAATCCCTTATTTTGGCTGCTGATTCCTTATTTCCGAGGCTGCTGGCCCCTTATTTTCAAATCTGTAAGTTGACAGCTATGATCAGAAACCAAGCAAGATAGATACTTGCATAGTTTCAAAAAACTATGCAGGATTTTGAAGGCTGGAAGAGAGGCAAACAAGTAGCCTCCATGTTAGGAGACCATACAGGAGTGTCTACACCCCTGGTGATTCAATGAATACTTCGCAAAAAGAGCAAAAGGACAGACTTTGTTACCAGTTAGGGTAGCGTATGCTAATAAGTTTACATTTCAGTGCTAGATAACTACTTTTCTTGCATGGAAACAAACTTAATTACAAATTTCTGCAGGGGTCTGTTGGCATACATGAGAATAATCTGGAAGAGGAAGTTTGAGCATTGTAGCCTCAGTGGTTTGCGCAAGGAAGTGTCTCTGACAAAACAATTGGCCTTCACAAGCCATAAGCGCTAATTCACCCTACTTAAATTGATATATTATTCAGAGCCCAGCAACCAAACACCATTTAGCGTAATAGAGTTCTACGTACACAGAAATATCCATACCTTGATCTATATACAAGATCTTTTGCTGGCCCATTCATTCCAAAAGAGGGAGCCAAGCTGTCCTCATGAAGGGATTTGCATACATATCAGTTGCCTCTATTGCAATGAATGAATCCAACACCTGTTACAGACATACGGACTTAAGTAGCAAGGCCTTATGAAATCCAGTATAAAGAGCATTGTGGTTTATTTTGTATGTATGTTGAAAAGGTCTGATGGGCTTCACCTCCTTAGCATCGAGAAATCTACGGACAATTGCAGCACTGCAGCTGCTGCATACAGTTGCTGTCTTTAGAAGACATCTGAAGGCAGCCCTGTTTAGGGAAGCTTTTAATGTTTGATGTATTACAGTATTTTAATATTTTTTTGGAAGCCGCCCAGAGTGGCTGGGGAAGCCCAGGCGGATGGGTGGGGTATAAATAAATTATTATTATTATTATTATTATTATTATTATTATTATTATTATTATTACCTTTTGCAGTAGGCAACTGGTATCCAAGTGACTTGTGGCCAGTTTACAGCATGAATGGCAGGAAGAACTGATTTTCGGTCTGTCTTCACAGGTGGGTGCTGATATCTGTGGCTTTTACTATGATACCACTTTTGAACTCTGCCTGCGCTGGACACAGCTTGGTGCATTCTATCCCTTGTCCAGAAACCATAATGCATTTGGTCAGAAGGTAAGTAGGTGCCACTTAGAAATATTGCAGTTTGGACATTATATATATATATATATATATATATATATATATATATATATATGTCAAATGCTCACTTTTCTGGGCTTGGTACAAATTTGGAATGTTCTCCTCAGTTGTTTTGACATTCAGTATTGTAGGACTGATGCAATTCTGATGGTTGGCCTGGACAGACATTTTTAAATTATGAGCCACTTTGATCATTTGGTTTCTCAGTTTGATTAATCCTCTTAATCTTTTTACAAAAGTTTTCAAAAGTATCAGCCAAGTCACTAGCCTTGTGGAACCTTTCCTACTCAAAAGAAATCATTTTGGCTCCGGTTTGTGTAAAAGAAATACAGGGCCAAGGCTGAGGTAATTTGCTATCTGGTCACATCAGGGTCTTATGAAAGCTTGTCAAGCACTGCTACTGTTGTGAACAAACCAGCGCCCATTGAATGTCTATTGACCCAGCTACTGTAAATAAGCAGTGTTGACAGAAAAAGGGGGGACATTAAAATTATATCTCTGGAAACCAGCTGATTCAGAGAACAGCATAATGTCGGTCAACTGCCTCAGAGACCACCAGTCTGAAACATAAAATGTAGAGGATCAGAGTTTTGCTTTCTTTGCAAATGTAATTAAAAGGAAGAGGATGCTTTGGTTTTACCTGAACAATAAACTTTTAAATGACATTTTTGGGATGCATTTATTTGTAACACTTTTATCCCATTCTACTTTTGAGATGCTCAGGACAATATTGGTTCTTTGTCTTCTTTAATCCTTACGTGTTTGGGGGGGGGTCCTAATTGGGGGGGCAGGGCAGGGTGTCAGATGACCACAAGAGATATTGAAAGTACCTCAGGGGTGAGGAGATGAAAAGAACAGCCATGCTCCCAGCAACATATGCAGCAGTCGCATATGTAAACATAGTGTACGAAGGGATTCTACATGCATATTATAGCTGGTCAAACTGGGGAGGGGAGAGTCATTAGCAACCTTCATGCATTGTTCCAATGGGGGGGCATCTGAACCCTCCTCTATATCATGAGATGAATTGTGTTGAGATGTTGTGGTTGGCCCAAAGTTATCCAGCAAACTTCCATGTATGAGCAGGGACTTAGATCTCCCTGATCCGTACCATGACATCTCACTGGTTCCTGCTCCCAGGACCTTCACAAAAACATCTTTTTAAAATATATTGTGATTAGATTAGTTCATCCCTGACCACTGATCCTGCTAGCTAGGGATGATGGGAGTTGTAGTCCAGAAAAAACCAAGTTTGGGAAACCCTGGCTTAGTTAAAAGCCAATAAGTTGACGAAAGAAGTCTTTAATAGGTTTACATGCCAAAGCCTGTGGTTCCCTTAGCTTTCAGGATGGGGCAGGGGGTCCAATAAGCTTGAATGCATAAATATAAATGCAAATCAAACTGAAATCCTGCTTTTTCACAGGAACAAGACCCTGGAGTGTTTGGGCTTGAATTTGCCACAATTGCACGATCAACACTGCAGATTCGATACTCCCTCCTGCCATACTTGTACACCCTATTCTTTGAAGCTCATGCCTTTGGAAATACAGTAGCCCGAGGTTTGATGCACGAGTAAGTTACCCATTCATTTTTCCTCCTTGTCATGGGTTTTTAATCAAAGATATGTTATTAGGTATATCGGGTCCTCCCTTAAAGAGGGCACGTGTTGCGGCGAGACCTGGCAACCAAACCCTGTGTTGTGGGTGGGTATGATTGGATAGCCACAACACCCAATTGGTAGGTCCCTTGATGCTGGGTTTAATCAGGCCAATGGGACACAGTCCAAACGGATCAAGGGACCTATATATACGGTACCTATGCACGTGACCCAGAGCTTCCTCTTTTGGCGCGTGCATTAGGAACACCTGCCCACCTCTCCCTATTTTTAGGGCTTGGGCGTTTGACCTTGCTATGCCGTCGTGTGTTGTCTGTCATTGGGACAGGGGCATGGCAGGAATTTCCCCCACTTGGCTGATTGGCTGTTGCCATTTGGGTTTCGCCTGCTGCGTAGCAAATCGTCACAACTTGTAAGGTTGCGGATAGGCTGTGGTTCAGGTGATAGGGATGGGGGAACGCTCTCGCCATCCCTATGTGAAGGGTATTCCGTTAAAGGAATCCAGGGACTCAGTGTTTTGGTCAACCCTGTGAGGGGGTTGTGCCCGTGCCGGAGTCCAGGGGGACATCTGGGTGGTGGACAGAGCCTGTTCCCGGCTTTCCGTCTATCCAAGTGTTCACCCTTGGCTGACCTCTGCTGGTGCCCTGGGTCAGCGCTGCCTGCAATGGTGCAGGGAGCTAGTCAAACCAGAGCCTATGAACCACTCACTTGCTATAATCAATAAAGTTGTGGCCTAAATTCTGCCAAAAACCAAACCTGTATTCAGTATTGTCTGAATTTATTTAAGGGGGAGGTTTATAGGTCTGAACACACAATTATTTTGTTGATTGTAATGATGATGGTGAAGAAAACAGGGCTAAGTGTTCTCCACAGGCACAGCAACAGCAGGTTACAATGGAAATATAATATTTACAGGCATATTTTAAAAGTCCATTGCTTACCATTCAGAATTCTTTGGAAGGTTTGTGGCTAAGTCAATGATAAACTGTTTGAGGGTCTCCAAACGAAATTCAGTTACAAAGCAAAGACAGCATTGCTCAGTTTCACCCAGGGTGTAATGACGGGAATTAAAAATGATAGTGTAAAGGCAAAAATCATGTATAAGCCTGGCCCTACCATGAGGCAGTGGGATGAAGCTGCCTCAGGTGGCAGATGCTGAAGGGGCAGAAGCAGACAGACCTGTATGTACCACGTGATATCTCCAATGCCCCTTAAGTTGGCCTTGTGTCCTCAGGTGCAGCAGAAGATGCTAGCATCAAAGTAAGATTCAGCTGCCAGTCTGGTTGACTTTTGTATGTGGAATATGCAGAGGCACAATCTTCTCTGCCTCAGGCAGCAAAATGTTTCTAGCTAGTCCTAGTCATTACATTGACAGGATGTTCTAAATACCTTTTGGTAAGCCCTCCTTCAGTCGAAAGACCTCCTGCAATTATATACCCTGCCCACAGGTTGAGTACACCAAACAGTGAGCTATTCATGCATCGCAGTTTTCATGCAAAGCAGTCCCCACCACATACTTTTCTCTTCCGTGCTTCAAGCAGTCAACAAGAAATATTTTGTAGCACATGACAACGGCCAGTCTACACAGAGAGACAAGTTTGTGCCAGGTTTCTGTGCCTGTTTAGTGTCATCGAAGCAGCTGTCTGCTGGAAACCAGAAATAGCTGTATGATGAGGAAAGATGAGATGGCTGCCTCTGGGAGCAGATTTTGGTTACTTTTAAGAGCAGCCCATTTTGTTGGGAGACAGAGGAAGCTAATGGGGTTAGAAACTTGGATTTTTTACCTCAGGTAGAAAAAAGGCCTGCTCTTAGTAGTTCTATTTTTTTAGTGCCATGATTAGGTGTGCCTCTTTTACCTCCTGAAATGGTATATAATACCATGCAGATACCCCATGGAGCCTGCTAAATCTATGGGGCCAGCACACTATTTGAAAGCATTATTTGGGTTGTGTTTTTAAAGGGACTCATGACACAGACATGCAGGTCTGAGTTTGATCGATTTCCTCTTTATATTGGATGGTTTCCTTTTTATATTGTGACAGCATCAAAACCATTTAATCATGCTCATTGTGCTTGCATTAAGAGCAGTGTTTCTTAGTCACCTTTCCTTTTATCATTTAAATCACATTATGAACGTATGCATCTTGCCTCACTGAGGAGAAAGGGAGAGCAATAGCCCAGTTTCTTTTCCATCCAAAGAGCAAAACATAAGGTGTCTCTGTGAAGTTTGTTTTGCCACACAGCTAGAGGAGGAAGCCCTGAAGGAAGCCCGGGAGCATATTTACCCTTGCACATTGTGACCTCACAAAGTGTCAATTGCTTCAGAAAAACGAATAGCTCAGATACCTGTGGGCTCCTTTTTTCTTCAGAACATTAATGGCGCAACCATCCCTTTTCCAAACCCTCTGTGTGCACATATGACAAGCTGGTCTTGAGCTTCCTCACAGTTGCTATAAAGGCCACTGCAGCTCAGATTACTGCCGAGTTTGATTTCATTTCTGGGCAAGGGAGAGATTGTGATTCAGAGGCAAATATGCACCCCATGTGTTTGACTCCTGCTAATAAAACATCAGGCAGCCACTGACATGCAGCAATGCCATGGAATACTAATGAGAACAGCTTTCTAAAGCTCAGTATAGAAGCCCCCAAACCTATGTCAATGATATCAGTTACAGGTAGGTAGCCGTGTTGGTCTGCCGTAGTCGAAACAAAATAAAAAAATTCCTTCCAGTAGCACCTTAGAGACCAACTAAGTTTGTCCTTGGTATGAGCTTTCATGTGCATGCATTAGTTGGGACGCGGGTGGCACTGTGGGTTAAACCACAGAGCCTAGGACATGCCGATCAGAAGGTTGGTGGTTCAAATCCCCACGACGGGGTGAGCTCCCATTGCTCGGTCCCTGCTCCTGCCAACCTAGCAGCTTGAAAGCACCTCAAAGTGTAAGTAGATAAACAAGTACTGCTCCAGCAGGAAGGTAAATGGCGTTTCCGTGCGCTGCTCTGGTTTGCCAGAAGCGGCTTACTCATGCCGGCCACATGACCCGGAAGCTGTACGCCGGCTCCCTCGCCAATAAAGCGAGATGAGTGCCGCAACTCCAGAGTCGGTCACGACTGGACCTAATGGTCAGGGATCCCTTTACCTTTTACTTTTAAGGTGCTACTAGAAAGAATTTTTTTATTTTGTTTCAATGATATCAGATTGGTATTTTCTTTTTGGAACATAGGTGGGCTGACTTCAATACACAGTGAATCCATTTAACAACAAATATCTACACAAACTGGCAGTGACTTTCCATAGACCCTGACCAGAATTATTGCCAAACGTTGCCTGGAGATGCTGGGAATTGAATCGTAGAATTGTTGAGTGAGAGGGGATCCTGAGGGTCATCTAGTCCAACCCCCTGCAATGCAGAAATCCTTCCCACAGCTGTCCCTGGGTGGCCTCGAACCGCCAACCTCCCGGTTAACAGCTTGGTGCACTGACCCATTGTGCCACCTGACTCTGGAACCTTTCGCATGCCAAACATGGGCTCTGAACTATGACCCTTCCCCTTTCAGAGAAGGAAACATAACATTTCCTATATTGCTGTACCTTTGGCTTCCACCATAGCTGTCAACTTACAGATTTGAAAATAAGGGACCAGCAGCCTCAAAAATAAGGGATCAGCAGCCAAAATAAGGGATTTTAGTCAACCAGCAGCCAAACGAAGCCTCAAGCGGTGGTTCCCACAGCGCAGCAACCCGGCAAAGGGGATGCAGCAAGGAAAACCACCGTCACCTCTCCACTGGGAAGCGCTGAGCAAAGACGAGTCTCCAGGCAACGCGGCTGATTTGATCGGCACAAAGCATGCAGGCTCCACCCCCCAGTCATTCTTAGACTCCTTATTGGGTGAGCAACGCAGCCAATCAACACAGTTGGAGCCTCCCTCCTCCCTGGCCGGCAGGGAGGGAGGGAGAGGAGCTGCTTCCTTTGAAACCCAGGAAATTTAAGGGACATCATCAATAAGGGACAGCAGTGGGACACGGCGCTGGGATAAGGGACTTTCCCATCAAATAAGGGACGGTTGACAGCTATGGGCTTCCACAGCACACAAACTGGTAACTAGCAGGGATGTAGGTGGGGGAAATTAAAGCAGAAATGCGGCGCTCCGAAGTGCTGTGGAGCTTTACATAGGCCGGGGCTTCTTAATTTTTCCTCGCGGAGGAATGCTTTGCAGTCATGGGGCATTTCCTGGCATTAAAAAGAATAAAGTACGACATGTTTATACTGTGTTCCATGTTGTACCCTATTGATCTTTTCAGTGTGACCCAGAGGCTTATGCCATTCACATTCTACGTACAATAAACTGAATCCTAGTCTATAGAAATAAATACTCATCTTATTGAAATAAAATAAAGGAATCTGTGGTTCGGCAGCTGCTGAGCTAGAACAACCTAACCAAGCCTGAGGTGCCTACAAAAAGGCTGTTGAACATGAACCAAGGCAGTTGCATGACAAGGCAAGGCTTAGAGAAATTTGTATTATTGCCAAGTAATCAAAGTACTGAGCCGAATATTATTGGGGAAAGTGGCTTCAAGTATGAAGAACTGTTTCAGCTATCTTTTATTATCTCTGAGGTTTTTATCTAAGAAGGTTGTACTGATTACCGAATGGAATTTTAAGATAATGTTTAAGATAGCACATGAGGAATAATGCAAGTAATTTTATTAATTATAATTGGCACTGCACTTGCCAGCATGCTGAGTGTTTTAGAGCAATTTCATTTATCCTGTCAGCACAATACAATTTACTGAATGTTGGATATGCAAATATCAGTCTGGAAGAAAGTTTTGTTAATATTGAAGGGAAAGCCTAAAAAAGAATGACAAAAACATAGGCTCTGATGCATTTGACTAGGGTTAATATTACTTTGCCATACCACAGACAGAATAACTGAAAAGAAGGGCATAACTGGGTGCAAAAGAACCATAATTCCTCATCCAGCCAGCCAAACAGGCTAGACTTCTGAGACCTCCATAGGCTTCACTATCAAATACAAACAACAGGAAGGAAAGTGAAACTAAAGTAACTGCTTTGCCCTGAAGGCACAATGTCAAAAAATTAAGTCGTGGTGATAGGGAACACTCCCAATTTTCACAAGAAATAGATCATAATATAAAATAACATAAGGTTATGTTATGTTTGGGTCCTAATGATTCAGCAAAACTGGTTAGAGTCAGAACATCTCTTTATGTGCGTGTGTGTTTAACATTAGACTTTATCACAAGGAACACGCATATTGGTTAATCACGAGTTATTCTTAAGGTGGGGACGCAGCTGTCGGAGACAGCAAGGATACACAAGCTTTGAAAATACACATTTGACGTGTTCTGGAATGTTGGAGGGTATGCACTGTACAGTGGTACCTTGGTTTACAACCATAATCCGTTCCGGAGGTCCGTTTGTAAACCAAAACAGGTTGTAACCCAAGGCACGCTTTTGCCAATGGGGCCTCCCCCAAAAAAGTTGTTCGTAATCCAAAAAAAAATGGGTTGTAATCCAAAAAAATGTTGCAAACCGGGACACGCACTTCCGGGTTTGATGCGTTTGTAATCCAAAACGTATGCAAACCAAGGTATAGGGCAGGAGCTCTCTGCCAGGGTATAAATTATGGACAATTTGGAACTTTTACACCTGCATTTATTATGAATTATTATTTCTAATACGAATGTTGGTGGCTCCATCCTATTTGGCAAATGCAGACAGGGAACGTTTGCAAGCCGATAGAAACATTCTGCAGTTTCCACATATTGAGCAAATTATACAATTCTTGTTCTAGGTTTCCAGCTGACCCTCAGACCCATGAAATAGACACAGCTTTTCTTTGGGGATCTGCATTTATGATTGCTCCAGTTCTTCAAGAGGCAAGTACTGGAAACACAATGGTACTGGGAGGAAGTGAAGATGGGCATATCATTCATAGTTTTCAAACAGATACAGGATGAACTTCTGTTTGCTCATGCCCTTGCTGCTGGTGCATGTTCACAGTCAATTATAGAAAATGATTGAATCTCAGAGATAGTCATTATAAATTGATCCTAGTCAATTTTCAGAAGGGATTGGATCCAAGTAAAACTGAAGCAGTGAATACTAGCTCTCACCCAGCTGCTCCCAAATTTTCCTGCATCTCTTGCCTCCCTTCAGAGATGTGTGTTTGCATTCATAGTAAATCAAATTGCTAGAAATTAGCAAAAGGAGGAAAGGGATGGGAAAACAGTTGTGAAGCAGATTGAAATATTTTGATACTATTTTTTAAAAAAATAAATAAATCTGTAACATGCGGCCAGGCACTGAGAAAAGGTTTTAAACCACCACGAATACTGATTCATGCATCAGTTATTCTATGTATATAAATCTATTACCTTAAGAGTGCTGCAGTGTGTACAGAGCACAGTAATGAACTCATTGTACTGGCACAACGAGCCTTGCATTTACTTTCCACCCTTGTACAGCAGGCCAAAAAATTAGATCATAAATCTGCCTTACTTAAAATGCAGATGCCTAATTGTCAGGGTTGGCAGCCTGGAGGAAAGCCAAGGAGCGGGAAGGTAGCAACAGGCAGTCTTCTGTGCTCAGTCTGTGCTGAGCAATGAGTTGCTTAGACTGAGGAGCCATGCCTGAATCATTAGCTGCACAAAGCTAGGTGAAACCCTTTTGGTCATTAGTGCCATGTAAGTTATGGTAGGGATGCGGGTGGCGCTGTGGGTTAAACCACAGAGCCTAGGACTTGCCGATCAGAAGGTCGGCGGTTCGAATCCCCGCGACGGGGTGAGCTCCCGTTGCTCGGTCCCTGCTCCTGCCAACCTAGCAGTTCGAAAGCACATCAAAGTGCAAGTAGATAAATAGGTACCCCTCCAGCAGGAAGGTAAACGGCGTTTCCGTGCGCTGCTCTGGTTCGCCAGAAGCGGCTTAGTCATGCTGGCCACATGACCCGGAAGCTGTACACTGGCTCCCTCGGCCAATAAAGCGAGATGAGCGCCGCAACCCCAGAGTCGGTCACGACTGGACCTAATGGTCAGGGGTCCCTTTACCTTTACCTTATGGTAACTGCAGTACTGTGTCCTAGCTATGGTGGTGCCTGCAATGGTGGCACTGAAACACAAGCGAGAGCAAGTGAACCACTTCCTCCTCCAGCTTGTGGCCATCTTACACTAATTAAATCAAGCCACAGTTGTGACTGTAGTGAAGCCGAAACAAAAAACCTAAGTTCCGAAGATGGTGGTCATTGCACTTTTGAAATTTGACTGGATAGCACCACAATTTGTTTACCAGTGGTATAGTTGTATCTGTAGAAATATCAAACCAAAACTGAGGATATCAACATTGATATAGCAGAAATGTATAAAGCTGTTCTAACTCTTTCATGTTGGTTACAGGGAGCAAGATCAGTAGACGTATATTTCCCAGAAGCACCCTGGTTTGATTACTATACAGTATGTATTTGTAAAGATTACATTACGTTATATATCATCGAGTGTCTTGCATAAAATCTCACTGATCTCCAGTCAGCTGGCATTTCCATTGTTTTTCTTCGTGTGCCCTTTACTAAACTTACTGATTTCTATTTTCAAAATCATCATAGAGTCCATCTTTGTTCTGTGCTGAACTAAATCTGAAAATGTTGAAATTTCAAGGAGCCTATGGAATTGCGACTCAGCTGAGCAATGTTTTCTTCCACTTTATGCATTGATTCCCCCCCCCCTTTGCATTTTATATATAAAGGTGTGTCTTTCTGTACTCTTGTGGGTAATATACCCCACATAGCCTTGGCAATAGGCTCAGGACTGAAAACAGAAAATACTACTTTAGACAAAACAAACACATGCTTAAATTCATAATCACAAGCTGGTTGAGACAAAAGCTATCTAGATTGCTTTAAGAATTCATTTAATT
Organism: Podarcis siculus; assembly: GCA_034642415.1. NCBI lineage: Eukaryota > Metazoa > Chordata > Lepidosauria > Squamata > Lacertidae > Podarcis > Podarcis siculus. Next base: position 1,013,178 of record JAXCMG010000058.1, on the reverse strand, counting down.
CACAGAGGAAAGGTCTACCCAAACCTACTAGCTAAATGCACCCTATAAGTGCCAAGGAATGTTTCCCAGATGTTGAAGATAAGAAGCAAGAGATGGACATCTCCATCTTGCTTTGTTTATGAGTTCCTCAAGAACATCTGTTGAAGATACAGTGCTGGACCAGGTGAACCATTGATCGGATCAAGGATAAGCAGGATGCTGCCTTAGGTTCCTTGGAGGAAAGGAAGGAGATATATGTAATAAAACAAATGAAATAAAATCTTATTTTTCAGACTAGTTACAAATATGTTTATTTGCATATATGAGAAGCTATAGGTCCCAGGAGGTAATTTGCATTTTTGTATAAACAATAGGCAATTTTGAGTTCAGATTAAAATCCTGTTTACATGCCAACTGTTGAAATGGCTTTATGTATTTATTTTTTTAAACTATATACCGCAATTTCATCTTAAAAAGCAGTTTACAGCAGTTGCAATACAGTAAAAGCCACAAAAATAATCAAAACAGATCACGAGGTATTTATATAGCCAGAGATGCTGCTACGATTGCTTTTGAAATAATTTTTCAGCTGTGTCCAATTTTTTGGTAGGGAGATAAAGTGCCAGAGTCATCGCACCGTAAGCGCGTCAACATTGATGCCCCACTGGAAAAGATTCCACTCTTTATCCGAGGAGGATATATTTTGCCAACGCAAGCACCAGCCGTAAGAACTGCTAAGAGGTAACTAACATAATTACCTTTTTAAAAAATGATCACATTAGAAAACTGGCCTGAACTTGGTACCATGCTGAAATTTGTCTGTGTTGTGCACCAAGTGTCAATTTCTTATAAATTACTACGGTAATGAGCGTAATCTCGCTTTGCACACTTAAAACGTTCCTGTCCCCCCCCCC
>JAXCMG010000058.1:945126-1007285 GCA_034642415.1 Podarcis siculus | reverse complement strand
CGAAGCCTGGCGGCGAGGCTGAGAGACCTCCTCCCGCCGCCAGGCTTCGGAGGAGGTCCGAGGACAGTGGGGAAGACGCGCTGCGCTTCCCCGCTGTCACGGAGATTTCCCTATGGGCTTTCGTCTTGCGAAGGAAGCCCATAGGGAAATTCGTTTAGCGAAGCGCCTCCAAAACGGAAAACCCTTTCGTCTAGCGGGTTTTCCGTCTTGCGAGGCGTTCGTCTTGCGGGGCACCATTGTAGTTGGGATTGGCAAACTGCTTAGAGATTTCTGAGGAAATCTGAAGCCGGATAGGAGTTAATCAAATAAGTAAAAAGACTGTATCACCCACATTTCATAATTAGTTTTAAATTAATAACCCAACAGCCGACTGAATCCATTTGGACTCATTGTTGCCCTGGATGAACAAGGTCAAGCCACTGGTTCTCTCTTCTGGGATGATGGCGACTCTGCCGGTGAGTGTTCAGAAATGCTGGTATTGTATCTAAAACACATTTTATAAAGCGTAAAAGTGGCAGGGAAGGGTCTGACATACTAACTGTTCCTTTAACTTGTGAGGAGGGGGGCGGGGAAGGTTATTATGGAATAGGCAAGCACATGTTGTCTCAACGTGTGTCCTTTGTTATGTTTGAGTCTAAAAGGAAGCTGTTCCTTTTCCTCGTTAGATGACCCAATACTAACATCAGTCTTGTGATTTGTGTTTTGGCAGACACGGTCGAGAATGGAAATTATTTCTATGCCAGATATACATACAGAGAAGTAAGTAGGAAAAAAGCACTTGGACAAATAAGGTGTGTATTCAGCGGGTGTGGGTGGGGATGGAGAAGAGAGGTTCAGGAAGCAAAAGCTAAGTAAGGAGTAGAAATGAGTAAAAAAGAGGCTGGGGAAGTGGTAGCCTCTATTTGGGGAAGACATGTATCAGTTTTTGTTGTTGTTGTTTAGTCGTGTCCAACTCCTCGTGACCCCATGGACCAGAACACGCCAGGCACTCCTGTCTTCCACTGCCTCCCGCAGTTTGGTCAAACTCATGCTGGTAGCTTCGAGAACACTGTCCAACCATCTTGTCCTCTGTCGTCTCCTTCTGCTTGTGCCCTCCATCTTTCCCAACATCAGGGTCTTTTCCAGGGAGTCTTCTCTTCTCATGAGGTGGCCAAAGTATTGGAGCCTCAGCTTCAGGATCTGTCCTTCCAGTGAGCACTCAGGGCTGATTTCCTTCAGAATGGATAGGTTTGATCTTCTTGCAGTCCATGGGACTCTCAAGAGTCTCCTCCAGCACCATAATTCAAAAGTCTTCGGCGATCAGCCTTCTTTATGGTCACTTCCATACATGACTACTGGGAAAACCATAGCTTTAACTATACGGACCTTTGTTGGCAAGGTGATGTCTCTGCTTTTTAAGATGCTGTCTAGGTTTGTCATTGCTGTTCTCCCAAGAAGCAGGCATCTTTTAATTTTGTGACTGCAGTCACCATCTGCAGTGATCATGGAGCCCAAGAAAGTAAAATCTCTCACTGCCTCCCTTTCTTCCCCTTCTATTTGCTAGGAAGTGATGGGACCAGTGGCCATGATCTTAGTTTTTTTGATGAGGCAAAAACAAGGGACACACATTTTGAGGGGATCCAGTGAATCCTCTTCCTGATTCCTGATATCTCTTTGAAAATCTTCAAGGATGGAGATGCCATAAACTGTAGAAGCTGCTCCTTCTCTTCTTTCTAATATCCTGGCAAATGTTTGAACACTGCAGGCATCTTTATCCTCCCTTAATGCCCCTTCCAAGTCAGCTTCATGCTGTTAGTAATATTGGCAAACATAATGTAACAGGCTATTGGCCGACCATCTCTTTGTTAGGGAGATGGCTTGCTGATAGTTGGTTTACTCAGTGGGAGGCATTGCTTGAGAGATCACTCTGAAAGAAAAAGCCATGAGTACAGATGGGGGGGTAATGGGACACGGGTGGCGCTGTGGGTAAAACCTCAGTGCCTAGGACTTGCTGATCGTAAGGTTGGCGGTTCAAATCCCCGCGGCGGGGTGAGCTCCCGTTGTTCGGTCCCAGCTCCTGCCCACCTAGCAGTTCGAAAGCCCCCCTAAGTGCAAGTAGATAAATAGGTACCACTTTCTAGCGGGACGGTAAACGGAGTTTCCGTGTGCTGCGCTGGTGCTGGCTCGCCAGATGCAGCTTCGTCACGCTGGCCACATGACCTGGAAGTGTCTGCAGACGGCGCCGGCTCCCGGCCTCTTAAGCGAGATGAGCGCGCAACCCCAGAGTCGGACACGACTGGCCCGTACGGGCAGGGGTACCTTTACCTTTACAGATGGGGGGGGGATTAATGTGGGGGAGCTGATCTGCTGCCGAATAAGAGTTTTCCCCACTTAGGTTCTACCTATATATTTGTAAACCAAGCAGTTCTTACAAACATGTCACAAATCCTCTATCTTCTCTCACCCGAAAGGGAACCAAATCAAGGTAAGAGTTTTCGCTGCTTGTGGGAAACACACAAAATATCAAGCATTAGTGTTGCTGTAAGTCAGCATGCATATCTCTCTATGAAGAAAAAAATCAGAAGGTTAGGGAAGGACTGAATTACCGCTACTCTCTGATTGCTGCAGTGGAGAAAGGTTCCTTTCCCTCCAGTCCTCCTCTACAGAGCTGCCTATTGATGATGATATTACTCAGGTCTGCAGTCCCAGAAAGATGCAATTGGCATTCAGTCCCAGAAGTATGCAATTAATAGGAGCCATTTAGAAGAACAAAATGACATTAATATTCCTGTGGTGTTGTTCCCAGACCTCCTGCTTACAGCACTGACAGTGAATTGGAGAAGAGTGATGACTATTTTTTCTGCATGATTATCTCTGCAGAGACTGGCATCGGATATTTCGTCTTAAGACAGCAGATGCTTTTCCAGCATTAAGGCCCTTCCTTTGCTCTTTCCTTCAGAGTGCTTTTATCTTGTTGTCTTGAACAAAACTGGCATAGGCTGAATGGCAAAGGAAGGAAAAGATTAGACTAGGCTTCTGTCTTTGGCGTGGCGGGCAAAATGTGCCGGAGGCAATTGAGAGGCGATAGCCACTTTTATATTCTGCAGGAAATCGCTTTGCATTTGATTGCTGGCTCTGTGGCACTTCTATTTCTCATTGCTTAAATTGGATTCTTCTCTGTAGTACCTGAAATTACAACCTGCATTTAAGCCAGCCCTAACCGCCAAGTTAACATTGCAAATGTGAGGTAGTTAAAACGGCATTCTAATACAGAAGAAGAATGCAATGCAGTGATATATAAGAGAGGTCTTGGAGAAATGTGTGTGTGAGTGAGCAGACAGGCAAACAGACACAGAGACACACAGTATTGAACTTTCTTAAAACAACATTCGTAAACCTGCAGTAGTGAGAGAGGTGGGAAGAAGGGGCCATTCCATCAGCTCTGTTGAAAGGTGCTCTGGAAGCCTTTCCTGCTGAAGAGTGAAGTAAACACACATTCTTTATTACGGTCCAAAGACCCACAAAAACACCCCCGAAAGCAAAATACAGCAGGTATACAGAGAAAATGTTTTATTAAGAAGAGTGAAGTGAGCTTAATAAAACCCCAGTATGATAAACCAAGAGAAATGAAAATTTCCAAGAGCAGTGATCATACTCAAAACTGCATTACAAAGTCAAGGGTGGGGGGGGAAAGCTTCACCTCAAATTCATGAGGTCGGGGAATCTGGAGGAAGGCCCTCAATGCCAACCAGAGCAGGCAGGGAGAAATATGTGGCCAAAGATGTTCAGGTCCCAGGCTGTTATACAGTGGTACCTTGGGATGCGAACGGGATCCGTTCCGGAGCCCCGTTCACATCCAGAAACAAACGCAACTAGTGACGTCTGCGCGCGCACGTGTCGCTTTTTGCCGCTTCTGCACATGCGCGTGACGTCATTTTGAGCGTCTGCGCATGCGCGAGCGGCGAAACCCAGAAGTAATGCGCTCCATTACTTCCGGGTTGCCGCGGAGCGCAACTCGAACGCGCTCAACATGAAGCATATTCAACCGGAGGTATGACTGTATGTGAAATAAGTAAGTAAGTAAGTAAATACTGTAAATCTTCATATGCTGTAAGTTTCTTACAGTCTATTTAGTCTATTTTTCACTAAAACTGTTCTTGCATATGTCTTACTTTTATTCTGATTGAATAGCTGGCCCCATTTAAGACTGTTTTAAGTAAGAGACACTTAACATCTATTCATTTCCCATTTTCTTTTTCAAAATAGAAAGAAACAAGGCACCTATCCATAACTTGAAAACTTATTTATTTATTATTGCATAAACTTTATGTGCCGCTTAAATTGTAGAAAACCTCAAAGTGGTTTACAGAAAAGATAAAACAATAAAACTTGGGGGGGGGGGGATATCACAAGCAAACTTTAAAACATACAAAAGTTAAAATACCCAAACACATTAAAGTTAAGCCAGCTTTCTAAGCATCTGGTTAGGCTTGTCTAAACAAGGTGCCGAAAATAGTACAGTGAATAGCCTGCTTGATCTCAATAGGCAGGGAGTTCCCAAGTGCAGGTGCTGTCACACCAAACAATCAAGTTCCTAGAAATGTGGAACGGTTATTATGGGGCACCTATACTAGTGCCAAGGGAAGCAGGTGGCGAACCAGAGCAGCACACGGAAACGCCGTTTACCTTCCCGCCAGAGTGGTACCTATTTATCTACTTGCACTTTGATGTCCTTTCGAACTGCTAGGTTGGCAGGATCAGGGACCTAGAAACAGGAGCTCACCCCGTCGCGGGGATTCGAACCGCCGACCTTCTGATCGGCTAGTCCTAGGCTCTGTGGTTTAACCCACAGTGCCACCCGCATCCCTATAATCAGTGTACTGTACTATAAAATAAATAAGACAGTATTGTAGGTGATAAAAAAATAATAATTTTTTTCTTACATGCACTGATGATAGTCATTGTGTGGATGGGGGGCTTTTATCCATTTCTTCAGTCACACAATCAATCAATCAGTAGCTGAACTGGGTTCCACACAGTCACAAAAACAAGCCACAGAAACGAAGTCACAAGCCACAGTCACAAGTCGGTCCCATAAAACGAAGGACAAGTCACTGTCAAAAACACGAAAAAGCCACACAAACCAAAATGCAAAAAAATAGCAAAAGCTCTAAATATCACCTCTGTGTTGCATGGGTGCTTGGGACTCAGCAGCCGACAGACTCAACAGGTAGCCTTTGATTAGCAGTTGGGGACACAATTTACAAACAGAACACACTCAGCATGTTCTGCTTCCAAGGCGGACACCTACTTCTGGGTTTGCAGCGTTCTATTTCCAAGTTGTTCATAAACTAAACTGTTCTAAAACCAAGGTACCACTGCATGACTATCACTTTGCCTACAATGCACAGGAGACAGGGGCTGGAATCATGTGCTGTCAAAAGGGTGTCTGAATGGCCTCTCAGGGTTTTTTTATTATTATTTTATTCTTTGAACAATTCTGAAAAAACACACCATGTTTCTTGCCTTGTTTATCAGAGCTTTCCCAGACCTTATCAGCTTCTTCGGTATCTTTAAAAAGAGGGCATATGGAAACTACGGTAACTAGCTTAGGAGAACCTGTAGAGAGGTGAATAACTAAGCCATTAAATTGCAGCTGTGGTAGCTAGTGGTTTCTGAAAGACAAAGTCTCTCTTGTGTAAATGTGCTATGATGTATGTAGCAGCTGGTCCTTTGTGTTCCAATTTAGCTGAATGTTTGTTCATCTGTACTTCTGACACCAAACTGGAATTCTGACAGCAGCACAAGACAGTTCTGTGTAGGACTTTTTAAAATAAAATAAAAAGTGATGCCTGCGTCGTTTCGCCATTGCAATGTGTGTCAAATGAAGGCCTAAAGTATTCTCCTCCTGAATTATTCTAGGGGCACTTGAAGACAAGTATTGTCAACAACAACTACCGTGGGGTCGATTCTCTGATATATGATACAGTTCAGATCCTTGGTGTGACCTCAAGACCCAATGCTGTCGTTATGAATGGAAAAGCCATCCGCGGAAGTGACATACATTACCAGGAAAATGGGGTAGGCATTCTGCTTGTGAATTACTTAAAATATTTATTGTTGTTGTTATTCTTGTATTATATATATATATAGCACTCTTTCTGTTTTGCTGCAGTTAATCTTCGGACAAAAACTATGTTATTTATCTCGCTGTCCGTAATGCGCTTTATGTAATCAATTAAGTACATTACATTGTCATTACACGATTCCAGTCCGTTCAACTGTGTGGCATTCACCATTGGCAGTAGTACAGTGTGTGGTGGTTCCCTGCAACATACCAGAAAGGGCAGGGGGTAGCCTGAGATGAGTGTGGTGCAAACACACGGGCAGGAGCACTGGATTGGTTCTGGCACATTTGTGTCACACCATCAGTGCCATCTCCTTCCTCTTCCCCATCTATGTCCCAATATGCTGTAGTTCAGGGGTTGGCAATGTTTTTTGTTTCCACCTCCATTGTTCTGCCCAGACACTGAGGTCCAGCGCCGAGGGCCTTCTGGCAGTTCCCTCGCTGTGAGAAGCCAAGTTACAGGGAACCAGGCAGAGGGCCTTCTCGGTAGTGGCACACGCCCTGTGGAATGCCCTCCCACCAGATGTCAAAGAGAAAAAGAACTACCAAACTTTTAGAAGACATCTGAAAGCAGCCCTGTTTAGGAAAGCTTTTAATGTTTTAATAGGTTATTATATTTTAGTGTTTTGTTGGAAGCCGCCCAGAGTGGCTGGGGAAACCCAGCCAGATGGGAGGGGTATAAATAATAAATTATTATTATTATTTTGAGGCCGGTCCTGTCCACTCCCCGGCAGACCTCTCGGTGGGCCAGAGCATGTGCGCCCATGCGTGCACTCAAGCTATTTCCAGCACTCCAGAAAAAAAATGGCACTGCGGGGGGGGGGGGGGAATGCATAGAATCCCCACGCCAATCCACAGAACGACCGTGAGCTGGTTCCAGGAAGCTCATGGAATGGAACCAGCTGATGGGCCTTAGGTTGCCAACTTCTGCTGTAGTTACTTAGGCTGGATCTAGAGACGTCAAACCAGCGTTTCAGTTAAACATGTTGCAAACTTTGTACGAGAAATCGGGTTGGCAAAAGCGGAACTCCACAGTTTTAGAATGCATAAACAACGCATATGAAATGCTTTTTCTTTGCCGATGTAGCTGAGTCCTCAGTCAGACGGAGGTCAGGTGAGCCATCCCATCCCATTTTCTGTTGACTACTAGCAGATGGGTATCTGCTGGTGTGTGCAAATCTAGATAATGTTGAAGGTGCTCATGTTAAAGGTGGTTTGCCGCTAAAGGGAAAGCCACAAATATATTTTTTGAACCATCACTATACGCTTGCAGTCATGACCTATGGACATGAGGAATGAAGTAGGAAATGGAGGGGGCCTATTAATCAAGCTGAACAGTTTGGCTGCTCCCCATAGTGTTAATATTTATCCAGCATGGGCATGTGAATGGTTCTTTCTGTTCCATTTGGCAGAATGTGCAGTTAGCATTTCAAAAACAGCCACCGCAGTAAGAATGGGAAACTTTTCTGTGCACATATGTGGGAAGGCTGCCTGTCTTGTTTCATGACTGCTATTTACATAAGCTCACAATTACATGTTTTCCAAGCAGCTACAAAATGGCAGCTGTCAGCAGATCATTAGGGCATTGTGTCACAACACTGTTAGGGCCACAGTGAAACATAATAATTTTGCTTACAGTTGAGAAGCTCCATAAAGTCCCTCACATCTGGGGCAGTTTCTAGGCAGGCTTGATCAAAGTTGGTCCCAAATCCATTTCCACACCCCAGAGTTCTCGAAAACATCCTCTTCCTTCAGAAAAGGGACCTGGTTTTCTGCTGCTTTCTTGGCAGTGGTGGGGGCGGGGTGAGAAATTTCTCCAAAATTTCTGAAAGGAGCTGCTGCTTACCTTAACTGGATCTTGCCAGAAAGTATGGCCAGTGAGAAACTCTGGTAAGAACCTCAGGATGCCTTCTTCTTGAAATACCTTGGTCGCGGCATGAAATTGTGTTTTTGCCAAAGCTTTCCAGGTAGCACAGCCAGTGGGAAGTTGTGGAGTGAGCATTGTGCTACTGAGAGTGGTGTAAGGTGCTTATTTCTAAGTTTAAAAAGGATGAAGGAAAATGGGAAGCCCTTGTCCACCTCATAATATGAAGTAAGGTAAAGAGTAACTCCTTCCTGAAAATTTCAGAGAAATGCCTCCCCCCACCCTGTGATATTTGGGGAGGATTTCATCCCATCACCACCCTGCCATCCACCCAACAATTCATCAAAAACTGGGAAAAAATGAAATTCTTAGCATAGCTCTTGGCTTGAGCCGAGTGCCTTTCATTTCAGAAATTAATGTCAGGTCTAGAGGAGGAAGATTGAATTTCCCCTAATAGAGATTTTTCCACTCCAAATACCTTGTAGTTGGCTATTTCACTCCAAATATTTTCTGTTATAGATGCTTTACAATTGCACTGCCCTCAAATGGCCCTTAAAGCCAGTAAAAGTCAGAAATCGCTTCTGAACACACCATCATATTTTTCTGGAAATAAATCACTAAGGACGCAAGCAAAAAAAAAAAGTTTTTGCTGTGCTCTCTAGCTGGGAAATGGAGTCAGGATAAGAAGCCCCATTGCTTAATGCTGTTTCTGTAACTTGCAATACTGAACAAATTGGTTGAACAAAGAACTAGAGAAAGAGGCTTTGCATGGAAGCAATGGGGAGGCCGACACTTTCTATTTTAAAAGTGTCAGACTTCATCATTATAATTACTTTAGAATATTTCTTCCCCTGCCTGCATTAAAAATATACTGGAATTACGAAAGGTGCCTATCAGATTACATATCAAAACCAATACTTTTTGATGGTGGGGGGACTGTTCAAGAAAGTACAGGTGGCAGGTGATGGGAATGACCTCTGCATGACATGTTGAAGAACTGTTGCCAGTCAAGAGTGGGCAATATTGGGCTATAGGGACAAATAGTCAACACAGCTTCTTGCATTCCTAAAGCATAATATTGTTTTGCCAAGAGAAAAGAGAAATTGTGTATCCTTGGGAAATAGTTTCTGGAATAAGGTAGTTGATCAGAATAAGATAAGCCCAGGTAATCAGTATTTGTCCAAAGCAGGTATAGGCAAACTCAGCCCTCCAGATGTTTTGAGACAACAATTCCCATCCTCCCTGACCACTGGTCCTGTTAGCTAGGGATGCCCCAAAACATCTGGAGGGCCGAGTTTGCCTATGCCTTGTCCAGAGGATATTGGTTTAGTGTGGCTACAATAGGGCTATCCTCTTTTCTTATTAAGATCTCTCATTCTTATAGTAAATAGTGAGACTCTAGGGGCCTGAATTCACCAACCTCTCCGTGTGATTTGCTGTTCTTAACAGGATAGGCTTGTGCTTTGGCACACATCTCCTTTAAAACCGTAGACAAATAGTTTGCAAATGGATAATAGAGAGAACTTTAGTTAGACTGAATCATAAAAAGATGTCGCCCATTTATTTTTCATGTTGAAATCAGTAATGTTGCATTTTAGTTGTTTTGGAAGTGCTGGAGAGTTCTCAACCATTATCTGCAAAAAAGACAGTGTCTAGATAGTGACCTTTATCCTGCCTTAGACTTCAGGTGTATAGACTAGGTATCTTAGCTTATTTCTATATGAGAGGTATGTTCTACCAGTCAAAATACAGTGGTATGATTCCAACAAAATGAAGCACTTTTAGGTTTCATAAGGTAATTAAGCATGTATTTAAACCTTCCCCTAAGGGCTTCCTAAATGTTTAGCTTTGGATGGGTTGTTCCTGTTCTGGTAATTCCTAACACTGGAGGTGGCTTTCTTTTTAAACCCATTTAACATTAATTTTCTTTCTTTCTCACTAGAAACTTGTTGTGCATGTTTCTGTACCACTTGGTGAAGAGTTGGACCTCATACTTCAGTAGGATGCTGAAGAAATCAAATAATTTGCTTTGTGATTAAATCTGTAATTTGAATGTCTTCATGAATTCTCTTCTGAATTAATAAACATCAGTAGCTGGCATATCTTTGTGAGTGTCCCATGTGTCCTCCTTTCTAGAGAATTACAGGGCAGGTTTTTCTGAGAAGCATAAATCAACGTGTCATTTTAAATGTTAATAAATGTCTGGATTCAAAAGTAAGTGGGCCTCCTGCTTCCATAGCAGGCTAGACTTTTTGAAGTCACTTCCAATTATATGAGATATATTCAACTAACTATAATGGCCACAACTAATTTAGGTCCTTTGCAGTGTCTACTCTAAGTAGAAGTTAGTTGAATTCAATACTATGAATGTTGCATCTAGGCCATTTTGCTATGACAGCCACATCTACTTTCACCTAATATCCTAGACTGGATTTCTGTACCCCAAGGAGAATCAAAAGCACTCACCAAAAAGGTTGACCTCATCATCATCAGGCAAGATTAGATATATGGTGGTTCAGTTTTTAATGCAATTCATCCCTTGATGCTGCAGTTGTCAAATGCTGATGTCAGGGTGGGTGTTAGGAGCAAGTCAGCAATAACTCACAAGGTGTCAGTGAAGTTAACTCTTTATTGAAATAAACCAAATGGCTCAGGCCTCATGAGCACAGCAACCCTTCCCAGTAGATCTTGCCGCAATGAGGCAGTTGTGAGGACCAAAGGTCCCCACCTTCCCAAAGCTCCTTAAGTATCCTCCTCCCTCGGGTCATTCCCAAGTAATCTGAGACTATGATGCCTTGTCTGTTTTTGCTCCACCTTCTTTATACCTCTTCTGGTTCTGGGAGACCAGCAGGGAGTGGAATTGGTTGCAGCAAGAGGGGAAGACAGCCTCGCTTACTCACCAGCCTGACTCATCTCTGCCTCTTGGCATCTCCAGCCTCCGCTTCTACCTCTGATTCTGGACTGTTCTCTGCCACAGTCTCTTCCTGCTCACTAAGCCCTGTTGCCTCTTCAGCTTTCGGCACTTCCTCCTCCCAGTCTGCTCCCTCTTCTCCTTCTGACCACTCAGTGTTGTCCCACCACCAGTCCCCTAGCTCCGAGCCTTCTTCCCTTGAGCGTTCCCCAGCTGGCTCCTCGCATGATTCCTCTGCATCCAACCAGTCCATGATAGCTGAGCATCGGTGCGTAAACCAGGCTTAAGAGTTTAAGTCATCTAAAGCAAGCCAACTTTTGAGAAGAGAGTGAAAAATACCCAGTCAAAACACTTTATAAAAAGCTGCTTTCATGTATGTCTGGGGGTCTAGAGAGGGAAATATATTCAGCTACTTAACATGAACGTAAGTGCGATATATTTTAAAATGTTTAATTTATGCTGCAGCTTGAATTATTTACTTGGCTCCCTGATCAGCTGATAAGTTCAAATGCACATACTTTCTTTGCCAAGCCTTAACTTGTCTAATGGTTCATGCTTTTTTCATGCAATGCATTACTCTAAAAGCACCTAAAGAGAGCTCCAGAGATAACTGAACAAGGGAAATGGATTGGACCAAATCATGCTCACTTGACACATGGATGCTCTTGGGGGCCCATCCTTACAATATTTTTTGTATGCAGCCACCCAGGTATAAAAAGAGTGTGCCTCACATCAGCTGCTAATGGTGTATGCACGTTGAAATCACAGCTTTCTGTAGCAAAGTACACAGGCTCAGCTGCTTGCAAGGATCAGTCTCCTCTTTCTATCACTTTTGACAATAAAACTGACAGTTTAAATGAAAGTTGACCATTCACAACCGATATGAGATACCTGCCACACACGCCACACACACTGACTAAACAGAGTCAGCCTTCACAATACGTTAATTTCCTAAATCAGGCAGCACATGAGACACTTTTCAGACTCCACCTTACAGATAGCTTACCTTCCATGCAGTAGTCTGGTGGCAAATTCAGACGTTCCGTGTCCCTTCATGATAGCCACAGCCACGCCCCCTCACTCCTTTCTAAGACTATGCAACCTTCTCAGATTATACCATAATCTTATAGTTATACAGTCATAATAATTAGGGGTGCATTGCAACAATCCGTGCTGATCTCCATTTATTACCTTTCAGCTAAAGCTATTATTTTTAGTGCATATACATGGATAAATGGTGTGTATCTTCTTTCAGGAAGATTTAAACTGTGCTTTCCTTGACATTCCGGTTGAATGCAACAGGACACGAACACCATTCTCTTGAAATTGAAGTACCTTGTGTTTTCTGTGGTCTGAAATCCTTAGCACCGGAACATGCGGAACTCTTGGTGATCTTCCTGCACACCTTCTCCAGATTGACCCTAGGAGCCCATCTTCAGTGACTCACTCACCTCCTTCGTTCTGATTGGCTCCAATCAGCACAAAGACCGACTTCTCAGTAGATATACACTCCCCTTTCATGCTGCTTGGGCACTAAGACACTAGAGACAGAAACCCTGTTGAGAGAGACCCCACCTCTATTCTCAAGGTCTAGAACAGAGGTGGGTAGATGGTTACTAGAGATCTATTACTGGTTGAATTGCTGTAGTTCAGCAAGGGGTTCTAACTCCTGACTGTATGACAACAAGAGACTCTCACCCGACAAATGGGGCTATTTGGATGTAGATCTCTATTTATATATGGATATCATCCCAGTGTATGTGGCTTGTGGGGTGCAGCTGGTAATTGGCTCCATCCTATCAGCTTTCGTTTTTCTTCCCCACCTCAGTATTTTCTTTGGTTTGTGGACCTCAAAATTCCAACAAAAAACAAAGTATTTCCTGCCAGCCTGAATTCAGGCCACACCTACACTAAAATGCTTGCTCACTTGGCAGAATGCTATGGGCCCAAACACAGAGAACTGGCTTTTAGCCTTGCAGCCATAGAGAGAGCACTGCAGAAATTGCAGTATGACAGATGGCAAAGCACTAAGATGTTTTGTTTCATCTAGCGTCTGACGCCAACCGCAGTCACAAGTTTGTATAAAGTTTGCTCAAGACATAAATGCACCGTGTGTAAAAGTGCCCTAATGGAGCCTCCCTCTGCTTTAGCCATAATTACAGAAGCCCTGAATGCAAACTGAGGTGTAAGTATATTTCCATTCATTCTCAGTGCAAAATCCTCACAAGAAAAGTGATTGCATCCCTTTAAGAAAATGCCTGTGTGTATACATAGTGACCCTGTGTTTTTGAAAATCACACTTATCAAATGAATGGCTGCTGAAGTTAACTTGGGAATTAATGACTACGTGGCACAAATGTGCATGCCAAAGTGTGACTTCTCAGTGCAAATCTCTGAAGGATCACAATGTGCCTTTCTCATCTGAGCGCTGCATAAGTGCACCCGCAATCAAAGGCTTCCCATTTTCAGGGAGTCTCAGAACCTACTAAATCTGTCAAAACATTCCTTGCCTGAGCCCTTCAGCTGGTATGTCTTTGCTATTTGCCATCTCCTCAGCTGCCTGCTCCCGTCTGATAATAAACTGAGGGATGGATCTGAGTGCCACAACCAAAACTGAGCTCTCCTGAAATGCCACACGCCTGCCTGCTGCTTGACAGCCACAAAGCAAGACACTTGTATGCAGATTGTATTGGTTTTGTGAAACTTTTGCTTGTTTGGGGAAATTGCACTGAAGGACAACTTTGTACTGAAATTTAGGATATACAGTGGTACCTTGGGTTACATACGCTTCAGGTTACAGACTCCGCTAACCCAGAAATAGTACCTCGGGTTAAGAACTTTGCTTCAGGATAAGAACAGAAATCGTGCTCCGGCAGTGCAGCAGCAGCAGGAGGCCCCATTAGCTAAAGTGGTGCTTCAGGTTAAGAACAGTTTCAGGTTAAGAACGGACCTTCGGAATGAATTAAATATGTAACCAGAGGTACCACTGTAATATATTAGGCTTTTCCACCCAATAAGGTATGGAATAACAATAAAATGCTTTTTTTAAAAAAAAAAACCACACACATCACTATTCTAACAAAGATTGAAACCAGGATTCAGGGTTAGGAAATTCTCACTCATAGTCTCCAAACAAAACAAAGTTCTCAAAACTTCCCCAATTAAAACACCTGAGTTTCTTCGGAGACAGATAGGATTCTCAGGCAACATAAAATCAGTGCTGCTCTAGCTCTCCAAAAGCGAAATCATTAGGACTGAGGGTCACTTCATCGACTGCCCTAAAATTGCAGGTTACTGAGCCAATTAGAACAACTCAGAAGTGAAAGACAGCCTGGAGAGTCACCTCTGCACTGTAATTTTGAGCATTTAGGAGCTTACATTGCTGATAAAAGAAACATAGTCTGAAAGGTTCTTGTGACCTTGCCCTCTGGTGTGGGGTCCAACGGCATAATAATACAACTGATCTCTATGCACTAAAAAAATACAACTCCGAATGAGCCCAATGCTTGTGATTTCTGTTTTTAATCTTTTGATCAGCGGCCATGTTTTCCAAGGTATGAACTGTGAGCTACATGCCATCCTACCATGGCTTTCCTTCCACCCTGCCCAACTGAACTGTTTTGTGCCCTCTTCAACCTGCAACGGTTTTGAAATAAATGTGCAGCCAGCCAGCGGGAAGATAGTCGTTAACAATGTTGCTGAAGTATGTAATTTTTTGATTTGGAATATGGAGCATGGTGGCTCATAATGTTCAATGTGAAACAAGCATTATGAACCCAGTTCTTCTCAAGATTTGAGTTTAATCTGAGCTAGAAGAGACCTCTATCCACCCATTTTTTAATGGATTTTTCAAATTTCACCATCCACTCATTTACTTGACTTTTGCTGTGGTGGCGTTAGCAACAACGAGGAAGTGAAGTACATCTCCCGCCACACTCAATCTACCTTCTTTGACCTCAACATCTGCAACACAGCTGCAATTATGGTTCCAGAGGCAGGAACCATAAGGTAAAGGTAAAGGGACCCCTGACCATTAGGTCCAGTAGTGGCCAACTCTGGGGTTGCGGCGCTCATCTCGCTTTACTGGCCGAGGGAGCCGGCGTACAGCTTCCGGGTCATGTGGCCAGCATGACTAAGCCGCTTCTGGCAAACCAGAGCAGCACACAGAAACGCCGTTTACCTATTTATCTACTTGCACTTTGATGTGCTTTCGAACTACTATGTTGGCAGGACCTGGGACCGAGCAGCGGGAGCTCACCCTGTCGTGGGGATTCGAACCGCTGACCTTCTGATCAGCAATCCCTAGGCTCTGTGGTTTAACCCACTGCGCCACCCACGTCCCACAGGAACCATGGGAATGCGTTATTCTCAAGGAACCTTAGATTAGCATACCAGAATTCCAGGTGCCTGGCTAGGGAGCAGTGGCTGACCTGAGGTCACAAATTCCAGCGGCGCCCTGTTCAACACCAAAATTTGCCCTCCTCGCCTCTCGCCTTCCATTCTACATCGTAGCTGTGACACCCCATAGTCTCTGCGCCCAGTGTGACAAAACTGGTTGAGCTGGTAGGGAGTGGAGGGAGTGGGGCCAGGGAGAGAAGGAAGAAGATGGAGGGAGGGGGAGAAAGTTCCTTCTACTGTCCTTTCCACCGCTAAGCAGCAGCAGGAGCAATGAGTTGGGTGGGAGAGGGCTCCTGCAGGAGAGAGCAGCAATAACAAATGAATTTAGTACTCTAGAGTAAGGTTACCAGATTTTTTTTTCCAATTAATCCGGGGACATTTTTCAATTTCAATAGGAATGCTAGAATTTTGTCAGGGGACTGATTTGTAAATCTGGGGACTGTCCCCGGGAAACGGGGACGTCTGGTAACCTTACTCTAGAGCCCAATGGAGATTGCAGTAGCCCACCCATCACTAGTAAGCATGGTAAGATAGCATTTCCTCTAGAATTTCAGACAGGTCTCAGCTCTGCTTGGAGATGGGGGGGGGGAGAATTTGTGACCTTCTTTGCAGAAAGCAGAGCAGATGCTGTCCCATTGAGGTACAGCCTTTCCTTAAAACCTCACAGCAGTTTAGTGCAGTCGAGAATCACCAAAGGGTGGATGTTTTCTCATGATCGCTATATGCTGAAGGTGTCGTGGGCTTTTGTTTTCTTGTGATATATTTATGCACATTCTAATGTTTAACATCATTGGAGGGACACGGGTGGAACTGTGGGTTAAACCACAGAGCCTAGGACTTGCCGATCAGAAGGTTGGCGGTTCGAATCCCCACGATGTGGTGAGCTCCCGTTGCTTGGTCCCTGCTCCTGCCAACCTAGCAGTTCAAAAGCACGTCAAGTGCAAGTAGATAAATAGGTACCGCTCCGGCGGGAAGGTAAATGGCGTTTCCGTGCGCTGCTCTGGTTCGCCAAAAGCAGCTTAGTCATGCTGGCCACATGACCCGGAAGCTGTACGCCGGCTCCCTCGGCCAATAAAGCGAGATGAGCGCCGCAACCCCAGAGTCGGCCACGACTGGACCTAATGGTTAGGGGTCCCTTTACCTTTACCTAATGTTTAACATCAAGTAGTACTTAAAGGGTCCAGGAAGGTAATAAAATGAGAGGATGTGATCTGCCTTCTCCAGTTAACCCCTGTATTTGACGCTGCCTCTCCTTTAAAACTTGGTTAGCTATGTCCTGCCAGTCCTTTTAATTGTTCCCACTGCCGTCACTAGAGATCTTTTTCTTTACTTTATCTTGTATTCATAGTATTTTCTGCTTTGATTTATCATTACTAAGAATCTGGTTACTTTCCTGCTAACTATCCCTAAATTACCGAACATTAAATAGTGCTATCTTTTACACAGAAATATATAGCACTCCTCCACATTTCACTCTGGAAAATAGTAACATTTCTCATTAGCATGATTCATTAGCTCTCATTTGCTGTTTTTCAGCCAGACTGTGAGGTTTTATAGGCAAACCTGTATTAATTGATTTCTTTGCGTGAAACACTGCATCCAGTGATTCAATATACCGTATTCGGAGTGAATTGTGGGTTGGGGGAGTTGATATTTTAAAAACTTTCCTGGCAACTAATTAGATTTACAAAGCCAATTGTGTGTTCTGCTATACAGTGGTACCTTGGGTTACATACGCTTCAGGTTACAGACTCCGCTAACCCAGAAATAGTACCTTGGGTTAAGAACTTTGCTTCAGGATGAGAACAGAAATTGTGCTCCGGCAGCGCGGCGGCAGCAGGTGGCCCCATTAGCTAAAGTGGTGCTTCATGTTAAGAACAGTTTCAGGTTAAGAACGGACCTCCGGAACGAATTAAGTACTTAACCCAAGGTACCACTGTATACATACCCGGGTTCTACACAAGGTTTGCTTCTTATGTCCAGTGGGATGAAGCACAAACACTTGGGTTGCATATAAAGGTAAAGGGACCCCTGACTGTTAGGTCCAGTCACGGACGACTCTGGGGTTGCGGCGCTCATCTCGCTTTATTGGCCAAGGGAGCCGGCGTGCAACTTCCGGGTCATGTGGCCAGCATGACTAAGCCACTTCTGGCGAACCAGAGCAGCACACAGAAACGCTGTTTACCTTCCCGCCGAAGCGGTACCTATTTATCTACTTGCACTTTGACGTGCTTTCGAACTGCTAAGTGGGCAGGAGCTGGGATCGAGTAACAGGAGCTCACCCTGTTGTGGGGATTCAAACCACCAACCTTCTGATCAGCAAGCCCTAGGCTCTGTGGTTTAACCCACAGCGCCACCCACGTCCCTGCTTATACATAGCAGTTAAAACTATCTCCCCACAGAGATGAGTCTTGCTCCTTCATTATGTGGCTTCTGTCAAGTGCTGAAGACACACATCCTTATGCTGGCCTCTGACACCTGAAATACTATGTTTTCTAGGACTTGTTCTTTTGAATGTAATTTGTTTTAAACTGTTTTTAATACTGTATCCCACCCTGGGACCTTGAGGTGAACAGCAGGTAAGGGATGGAATAAATAATAATAAATAATTATAATTCTGTAAGGTCTGTAGAGAGTCAGATTGAAGCTGGCGTTCCAGATATTTTAGATCTGACTGGCTTCGGGTAAGGAAGGAGAATAAACATTTGCATGAAAGATATTTGTCTTTGACAGAGGTACACTTGATTAGTTCTGAATGGTTGCTATTTGTTATGTACTGAGTTGAATAGGATCGAAAAGGCAGCAGTCTGATTGGTCCTAGAACAATAGGGTCCAGAATGCAGCAGTCTGATTGGTCCACAGGAGCCACCCAATCCAGCTCCAGGTGGAAGTGGATCCGCAACCAGATTGGCCTACAGGTGAATCCCGGAATTAGCCAATCAGGTGGGGCCCATTGTGTAAATAATGTATATAAAGGGGAACTTCCATTCCTCCTCACCACTATGAGCTGAATAAAGGGCATGAAATCCACTCTTGACTCCGAGTATATTTCACTATTATTTAAGGAAGGTGTGGGGAACCTATGGCCTCCAGATGTTTCCAGCTACAACCTCCCGCTATAACTCAAAAACAACTTATCTGTCATAGTTCAAATGCCTTGTTTTTAAATCCATTTATTTGGAAACAGCATTATTACTTCCACTTCCTTGGAAGCTGTGGGTATTGTGGGGTTAGCAAGCGCATTCCCCACTCATGAAGCCAGTAAAGAGATTAAGCAATCAGGAGACAATTAAAGCCAATTAGAACAATTTTGCAGCTGTGAAAGGAGACCTTTTTGTTTCAGGGATTTTGTCCTTACAGCATACGTAATGAGAAGCTTATGACTAAGTAAAGACTTAAGGGGAAAAACAAGGCTGGAACACTAAAAATAGAACATTTTCCTAAATATTTATTTGTATCTCAATTCTAGAATATTGTTTTTTTAAAAAATAAAATAAAATATGGATGTGCACTTGAGAAAGTCATGTTTTCTCATTCCCTTAGTAGCTTAAATACAATAAAAGATCCTGTTTATATCAAGCCAAAGCAACCAAATCTCCCTGAATATTTCTTTGCAAACCAAGTTCCATCTTAGCCACCCATTCAGCAGACCTAGGCCTGCTTCAACTCACCAGCATTAATGGGCTTAAGTGCATCTCACTGTGTTGGGACCCCAGCCATCTTGAACAATTTAAGGACTTGGGCTGCAATGCTGTTGTATCCATGCAAATCCTTTAGTCTCGGTGATTACATGAGTGCTTAAACCTGCTGAACCAAGTGTATGATTCCAGCAGTAACCTTTAAATAAAATATCTACTTAGCAGGGTAGGATAATGTTTCTATACAAACATTTCATTTGCTAACAACTTACTTTCATGTGGAACTGGGCTTATAAAAACATTGATGCTTCCATTTTCATTCACACTAATTTCGTTTCAGTGGCAATTATCACATGCAAATTTCAGATGTCAAGCTTAATGCTGACAATTGGAGCCTAACAGCGAAGTCTTCCAAATGCCTCACTAGTCCATGTGTGCCTTTCTTGAGAATATGCATATCATTCCTTCCTATACTGAAACCGGGTGGTCCTATCCCTGACATGTAGGAAGAGTTTGAAACAATACAGTGGTACCTCGGGTTAAGTACTTAATTCGTTCTGGAGGTCCGTTCTTAACCTGAAACTGTTCTTAACCTGAAGACCACTTTAGTTAATGGGGCCTCCTGCTGCTGCCACCAGAGCACAATTTCTGTTCTCATCCTGAAGCAAAGTTCTTAACCCGAGGCACTATTTCTGGGTTAGCGGAGTCTGTAACCTGAAGCGTCTGTAACCCGAGGTTCCACTGTAGTGATTTCTGTATACTGAAGGTATGTGTGCAACAGAAAGATTTTGGTTTGTAAATTAAAAGGAAAAATAATAAGAAAAAGAAAACAGAAAACACTGCCCTACAGTAGCTTCCAGGACCTACTGAATATTGATGGTATGGGGGGGGAGGGAGCTGGCCTGCTTGAGCCCCTATGTATTTATGTTTGCAACAGAGAGCCTAGGGCTTGCCGATCAGAAGGTTGGTGGTTCAAATCCCCATGACGGGGTGAGCTCCCATTGCTCGGTCCCTGCTCCTGCCAACCTAGCAGTTCGATAGCAAGTCAAAGTGCAAGTAGATAAATAGGTACGGCTCCGGCGGGAAGGTAAACGGTGTTTCCGTGCGCTGCTCTGGTTCAAACCGCCAACCTTCTGATCAGCAAGTCCTAGGCTCTGTGGTTTAACCCACAGCGCCACCCGTGTCCCTTTTTAAGAATAGAGGTCCATAATTTTTTAAATAAACAAATTGCCCTCCATTGGCAAAACCAGTCTGTACAATAATCCCTTTCTTGTATAGAAAGAACGCATAGTTAATACTTTTTCATCCACTTATATATATTTAAATTAATAGGAAAAACTTTTTGTGTAACTGGGAATTTTAAATTGCAAGGGATTATGAAATCCCCACATCTTAGTATTTGATGAACAAGTCACTGACAAAGCTTCAATCTTCTTTCCTCTTTAAGTCAAGAAAAAGACTGACTTCACATTTCCCTCCCTCTAACTGCTTCCATCCCCTTAATTGAATTTCTCCCTCTCCTTTATTTCCATGCCATTACCCTTTGAAAGGAGCTGTATTAATAAAATGTAACATATATTTCTTGTGGAACAAACAAAATAAAAGCATGGGGGGAGAGCACAACAGAGGAGGTGAAGTAGTTTTGAGGTATTACTAAATGATATGTTATTTATAATTCACTGAGAGAATTGAGCAATAAGGCAGATGAATAAATGACATGCAACTCAATAAGAAAAACCAAATGCTATTCCCTTAATGGAATTAAGAGTATGGATGGATCTGAGCCAAGGCCCTTTTGGTTTTGCACAATATTAGTTTAATTAAAGGTGTGAGAGAGAATAATAACAATATTCAATTGCAGAGGTGCCCATTATGTGTCGTATTAAACCACAGAATAATTACCCTTTGAAGTGTGTTGCAACCAGTGAAAACCAGAGAGGGAGCAATATGTAACATGCTAACATTATTACAACCCATTAGTTTTCTTTCAGCTTGTACGCAAAGGCCAAATTCTCCTGCCTTCACTTATGCCAGGATCCTTAGTTCTAAGGAATGCAAAACACTCTACAGCTTGGGGCCTAACACTCCAGGTTCCTGGGGGCCCAGAGGGCCCCTTGCCCCCTTGCTTTCGCACGCAAATCACACTGCTTTTCCATTCTTGGCCCCATTGCGTACTGTTAAGTTGTGGGTGAACATATTAGACGACACAGCAATTCTTTAAACAGCTCTTGTTTATTCACAGGCCAGAACAGAACTAAACTGAAGGGTTCAGTCAGCCTGCTTATATAGAGCTCCAGTACAACGTAACAGTAACAATTTTCTAAAACTATCCAATCACTGAATGTCACTTTCAATCCCTTATTTGCATAACTATCTACAGTATCCCCCTGCTGGCCCAGGGTGAGAACTTCAGTACATAACACGCACCTTTTCTTTTCTACTTCATGTTCTCAAATATTTCTATCCTACCTTCTTATTCCTCACCTGTTGGTACTGCCTTTTTTTCTTGTCTTCCTCTTACCTTCTGCTTAATTTTGCTCTCTCTTCCATCTTAATATCACTTCTCTGTGACTCCTGCCCTCTCTTAATGTCAACTTGCCTGAAATAAAAATGGACATGGAATCTGGGGTACATCAGCCTCAGCATCTAATATAGCTGGCAGACCTAATGTGGGCTTCCAGAGCACTCTACCTGGCCATTGGGATCATCGCCGTACCACAAACCATCACCAGCCCTGCTCTGTGTACCCCAAACCACCACAGGTTATTTTGCTTGGCTGGAATGCCCCTGGACAGTTGATAATATAACTCGTTTGCCTGGATGGAGGATAAGGAGGTGGAAACACCTGACTTCTGCGTAATTGGAGTACAGCCTACTGTACAAAGGTAAGACTCACTTTTGTGGCTTTGCTGTGCACTATTCCCAATATGTATGGATAAAGGTAAAGGTAAAGGGACCCCTGATCATTAGGTCCAGTCGTGGCCGACTCTGGGGTTGCGGCGCTCATCTCGCTTTATTGGCCGAGGGAACTGCCGTACAGCTTCTGGGTCAAGTGGCCAGCATGACTAAGCTGCTTCTAGCGAACTAGAGCAGCGCACAGAAATGCTGTTTACCTTCCCACCGGAGCGGTACCTATTTATCTACTTGCCCTTTGACGTGCTTTCGAACTGCTAGGTTGGCAGGAGCTGAGTCAGAGCAAAGGGAGCTCACCCCATCACAGGGATTCGAACCACCGACCTTCTGATCGGCAAGCCCTAGGCTCTGTGGTTTAACCCACAGAGCCACCCGCGTCCTAATATGTATGGATAGGCACCCTCAAAAGAGCCCTTCCAACCTACGTTGCTTCCTCCAGTGAAAAGCAGGACTAGGACTAGAGGCCACATACGTAAGCCATTTCTACCCTAGCAGCTAATGAAGATGAGGGAAAAGATGGCAAAATTCAGCTACTCTTTGAAACTTTCCCGTTGCGAAACATCAGAGTCATTCTACAGGGGATTCAACTCCCCACTCAATATTTTATGCAAAATCATGCAGGTCCCTAAATTCAAATGTAAAAAATGTATAAGTAAGTAGCATTTGAGGGTTTAAAAAAAAAACATATCAAAAAAACACAACAAAAAATAGTACAGTGGGAAGCTTGAGGTGCTGAAGAACAATTTTGCTATCAGTTGCCAGAACAGGGCTTCTGAACAGTAGTTAAAGCTAATGCAAAATGGAGAGAAAAAACTTCCATATATAGTATTAGAACTCTGCAATTCCATGTTTCTTTTCACTAAATAACAGTGCTATTTTTTTAGGAGTGCAAAGACTGAGTCACGAAAGTTGTCTTTTTCTTGAGATGTACTAATTAATGACCTACCAGGAAGAAAATGGGGGAGTGATCAATGTTTGCATCCTGTGGCAGTCAAGTTCAATTATACCCTGAAACTTGGAAGAAGCAATGTTAAAGGTAATTTATTCAGTGCTACACATTTCATTTATTTTACTTTGGGCAGGCTGTTTGTAAGTCATCTTTCCCTTCACCTTGAAATCAGGGTGAATAATTGCCACATAGCCCAGGCATCCCACATTGTTCTGGCAGCACAGAAAGAGGACCTCCTACAATGCCAGAGAAACGTTAGGTGGGGTGAACAGTATCATCCTGCCCTAGTTCAGAAGAGAATTTATGGTATTTGGGTTTGTAAAATCACACTTTTTATAGGTACGCTCCAGTTCTAATGTACTTGGTGTTTTGTTGAATCCAAAACAACATTGCTTACTGGCAGGCCAGGTAATCATTATAAAGCTTTCTACGACATCAGTTCAACACACATCGTATCATGCTTGCAACAGCTACTATCCAGCACTTAGAATCATAGAATTGTAGAGTTGGAAGGGACCACGAGGGTCATCCAGCCCAACCCCCTGCAAAGCAGGAATCTTTTGCCTAATATGGGGCTCAAACCAATAACCCTGAGATTAAGAGTATCATGTTTGCCCAGCATCTCCAATTCTGACCCACTGACCCCTCTGCTGGATTGAGACTCTCTTACACTACCTTTTCCTCTCCCCACTTCTTCTCTCTCCCCCCCCCCCGATATTTCACACAATGGTTTACGGGGTGCAATGCTTGCCTTGCCCTGGGCACTGGCAACCCACCCTCTGCCATGAGTCTCAGATTCCCATAAAAATGTAGAACTTCATTCTCAGAGTTGGTCTACTTGTGGTTTAATGTCAGTTGACTTCTGAAGCTGCAATCTAAACCAGTGGTTGGCAGTGGTGGGGTTTGATAGACTGGCATAGTCGCTGCCATGCCCACAGCTCTGCAGCTTGCAGCAGCTTGGGGTGTGTGATGAAGAAGAATGAAGCTTTGCAATGGCAGCTCCCAGGCCGGCACAGTGAAGCAGTCTAGCTTGGACCTGTCATCACGTGCCAATGGTAGGACTGGCAGTTAATTAAAATACGGCTTAGAATACAGCTTAAAATGCAGCCTCATTTTAGTAGTAGACCATAAATCAAGACCATACAGGGAGGAAACATCAGATATTCACCCAAGTCAGCTATCCATGCTGGTTCTACATGGGCCAGCAAAAAAGCCAAGGGAAAATTTATATACCAAATCCCATATAAGGGGTCAGAGTGATTCTATGCCAAAGGCTGGGCGGAACAGCTCCGTCTTGCAGGCCCTGCGGAAAGATGTCAAATCCCGCAGGGCCCTGGTCTCTTGTAACAAAGCGTTCCACCAAGTCGGGGCCAGGGCTGAAAAGGCCTTGGCCCTAGTTGAGACCAATCTAACCTCCTTGAGGCTTGGGACCTCCAAAGTGTTGTTATTTATGGACCTTAAGGTCCTCTGCGGGGCATACCAGGAGAGGCAGTCCAGTAGGTACAAGGGTCCTAGGCCGCATAGGGCTTTAAAGGTCAAAACCAGCACCTTAAACCTGACCCTGATGAGTCTATATAAAAACAAGTGAATTGTTTCTTCAGGAGCACAAGTCACAAACAGGGATGGAGCCATAATGGCTCCTCCTATCATTTGTTTCTACTCCTGACATCCCATGAAGTTTTGATGCTCTAATGTATTTGGCAACTAGCTGCTGACATTGCTGGAAGAAAGTATGAAACCGTTCTATAATTAACTGTTAAAACAATCTATATCAGTTTAGCATTCCAGTTTTTAAATAAGGAAACCTAATGTGCTTCTAAATATCATTACAACAGACTGAGAAATCATTAAAAACGATTAAAGTACTTTAAGTATAAATGTAAGTACATTTATAAGTACATTAAACTATAAGCCGTATTTTAGCTTAAATTCACATGCATCTCTTCCTCACAAATTAGATGGCTTTTCATTTTTATTGCTGGAATCATGCAGTTTTATGCTTAAATAAGAAAAAAACACACCCAAATCTTCCAAGTGAAATAGAGAATTTTAAGTTCTGCTCTAAATGTAATAGAACTTTCTTTCTGTAGTTTTGTTTTATTTCAAGTTTATGGCATTGCTTGGAACTTTTGTTTCTTCCCAGATGTGCTTGGGGTTACATCATTAACCAAATATTGGCAAAGGTTCCAAAGCCAAAAAAAGTCAATAGTGAAGCAAACTCTCATTGGATAATCTATCATAATCTATCATAAAACCAAGTCAGAGAAATCCAAGCTGATTTTAAAAATACTTGTGAACAGTTCTTACTGATATTTTATTAATTCCTAACTGAAACATGGATTGATGAAAAGCATCTGTATCCTTGGCTGCAGTGGTTTGGATACTGAACAGCTGGAGTTCAAGTGAGTTTTAATTTTACCATCCCTTATTAACAAATAGTTTGTGTTGCAATGTAAACTTCATCTCCGAGTTCAGCTTTTTAAAATACTCTTTTGCAGGCTGGCTTACTCATGAAAGGTTTAAGGCAAGGATGGCCAACCTTTTGTGCCTGTGGGCAGATTTGAAAACCAGAAAAGCTATCACTGGCTCCACAGCTAAACACAAACTGCAACCATTCTACTGTCTCCAACAGAATGCTTCTTCCAAGCCTTATTCCATGGAGACAGAGGACTATGTGGGCATCAAGAGGGTGTCTATATACCAACGGATGCTACCTTGGCTTAGGGGAAGAGCTTGCAGCTTTAAATTGATTCTTTGGTGGCCAACTCTTAGAACTACAGGTAGGGGTGCTCTGATGAGCTTGCAAGACAGTGCATGTCCTGATTCCCTGCCCCATGCGGTTCGAAAGCATGCCAGTGCAAGTAGATGAATAGGTACCACTGTGGTGGGAAGGTATACAGCATTTCCATGTGCTCTGGTTTCCGTCACGGTGTTCCGTTGTGCCAGAAGCAGTTTAGTCGTGCTGGCCTCATGACCTAGAAAGCTGTCTGTAGACAAACGCTGGCTCCCTCGGCCTGAAAGCGAGATGAGCGCTACAACCCCATAGTTGCCTTTGACTGGACTTCACCGTCCAGGGGTCCTTTACCTTTTTATTATTATTATCTTTTGCTCCTTGCACAGACATATTTAATTGCTCATAAAAACAGCTGGTCGTAGAAGTGCTATTGAATAAGTACATGTGGTACAAAAACATGTTTGTGTTTTTACGGATTAGTATACTCCTGCCGACCTAACAGTTCGAAAGCAAGTAGATAAAATAGGTACCACTCCGGCGGGAAGGTAAACAGTGTTTCCATGCGCTGCTCTGGTTCGCCAGAAGTGACTTAGTCATGCTGGCCACATGACCCAGAAGCTGTACAGTGGCTCCCTTGGCCAATAAAGCGAGATGAGCGCCGCAACCCCAGAGTCAGCCACGACTGGACCTAATGGTCAGGGGTCCCTTTACCCTTTACCTTTATCCCAGTGCTGAAACTAAGGGTGTTTAGCCAGGAATTGTGCTCAGGATGAAGCCCCCAGAGGGTGCTATTGACTCTCTCAACCCGTCAGCCAATCCACGATAAGCCTGGACTGCCCAGCCACTCCCTCTATAACTCCAAAGTGGTTTTGCTTTTGTCTTTGTTGGCTCATCCAACTTTGCCCGAGACAGACGCCCCTTCCTTCTTTCTCCCCTCACCTTGCCTATTCCAAAGGGAAGAGTCTCCCATCTCTATAAGCAGAGTTTATTGTACTTAATCGTAACTCTGTAAAAGCTTTCCGAAGTTGTGCAAAAGTCAATCCATTAGAATAAAGATGTATGTTCATTTGCCTCTCTAAGTTTAAAATATAAGGGAAGAGTCCCCTCTGTGCCTGTGGGATGCCCAGGACAGCTGTGTTGGGCTGCCCCTCCCTCCCTCATGTGCCTCTGCGCTCCTTTGTAGTGGACAGTTCCCTTCCTCCCTTCAGGGCTCCCCAGTTGGGGCAGCTGTTCCCCCGCCCCCTGAACATGGCCACTATGATCTGCAAGTCTTTAAAGAGACACAAGAGGCTTCTTTTGCACAATCCTGTGATAGTTGTCAATTTGTGTTTGCTTTTTCACAATTCAGATCTTAGTCCCCCTGCTACTTCTTGTGGGGTGGGGTGGGGAGAAGAGGGAAATTAGACTTGAAGAACTAAAAGCAGACAGAGAAGCAAATAACCCTGTGCTGTGGAAAAGGGAGTGAGGCAATTTCTTATCCTACTAGGATAAGTAGGATTTGCACTGTTAACATATATGCATATTTACTCATGAATTCAGAAGTAAACCCTGGTGACTAGTGCAATGCCTATGCATGCTCTACTCAGAAGTAAGAATCGCCGAGTTCAAGAATAAGCTGTAGCGAGTTCAAGTTGCCACTGTTTATAATGGGCACAATGTCAAAGTGGTGTAGTGGTTAAGAGCAATGGACTCGTAATCTGGTGAACTGGGTTCGCATCCCTGCTTCTCCACATGCAGCTGCTGGGTGACCTTGGGCCAGTCACACTTCTTTGAAGTCTCTCAGCCCCACTCACCTCACAGAGTGTTTGTTGTGGGGGAGGAAGGGAAAGGAGAATGTTAGCCGCTTTGAGACTCCTTCGGGTAGTGATAAAGCGGGATATCAAATCCAAACTCTTCTTCTTCTTCTCAGAAGCCAAATATTGGAAGAGAGCAAAGATGTGTGTACAAACATGCATACCCCATGTATGTATGTATGTATGTGTCGAACTGAGTCTTTGACCTGGGTGAAAGAAAGCCTAGTTGCACCACTGAAGCATGTTGCACACTAGCCCTGTGTTCTGCTTGTTGTTCTAACCAAACAATGGCAACACTGGGTTTCTGCTTCTTAAACATTGGCAAAGAGGGTTAGGGATGAGCGTTAATCTCGAAGTTTTCCACCGTGCCCTTTGGTACAATGGATTTCTGAAGTGGTCATGACTGTTCAGAGCAAGCAGCTGTTTATTCTAGTGTGTTACCCTAAAAGGGGTTCCAGCTCCAACGTCAAATGGTTTTACACTACCATGAGATCCAACTGTGCAACAGCGATGTTGCCAGAGAAAGTACTGTGCTTAAAAGCTTTAGAGAAGAATGACTTTTAGTCTGGAATGCAAAATTCATGAATGTTAGCAGAGCTTAGAAAGCAGAAGAGAATCATCTATATTGCATTATGCTTGTGGCAATGAAGCCTGTGGTGCTGATTGGCTGAACTGCTAATGGTAGCTCAGAATCTTCGTTCTTGACGGAATTGAACAACCTGCTGTCCAGGTTCTGTGGTGGAAGGGGAAATTGTTAGTTTGGCTGGGACTGGAACCTGACCTGACACTGGATGGCTGAGGACTGAAATGAAGCCCCAGGAGGCAGGGAGACTAAGGAAAAGGGACCTTAGAGGCAATGACACTCAAGGAATGGTGTTTAAGAAATATAGCAATAAAAGGAAAAATAAAGGAAATGTAGGAAGTAAATGAAGTTTAAGGAAAAGAGGAGATAAGAAACTGAGCCATGAAGCTGCTAATAAGAGGGGAAGAGAAGAAATTTTATAACACTGGGACTGTCTGCTGTGGCAGGGAGAGAAGAATGATAAGGAGGCTAGTCAAGAAACAAAGTGGTTAAAGGAAGCAGGACCAATTAGGCAGTAGTCTGAAAAACAGGGACCTAGGAAACAAGGGATGATGAAGAGAATTGGAAAGTTGGACTGGAGCAGTGTACTACTGGCAGGGAAGAAGTGAGCAGATGGAGAGGGGAGCCGGAGAGGTCATAGGATTGCCAGAGTAGTCTGGAATTCTGACAGTTGTGGCTTTCACTGTAGAACTGTGGCATTCCCAAGAGTAACATGGCGAAAGAAGCAGTGTGGTGATGGAGAGGCTGTATTTCACATTGATTTGAACTAATCAACTCATTTTTTAATCACAGGTCCCAAATTTCAAACTGAATGTACGCATGTATGTATATTGTCATGTGTGAATGACTGCATTTGATGTTCTCTCATATAAACATGAATATGGTGCAGAAAGCAGAACCAAGCCACTTTGAAATCAAGTGCATGTTCTGGCTGATGTAGGTGTCAGGACATCTTCATATATACTACTAAAAAGCACCTCTGACTCTCAAATTTGTTAATACGTACCAAGTGCATCTGCCATTAATGGGCTAATCACTAGTTGCATGTAAAATGACCTTTCATGTGAATTACAGACAGTGAATTTCACAAAATAAAAGGAGATCTGGAGGAGAGATGGAAGTTGGTGGGGGCAGCAATGGAAGCTAAAAAGATGGGATAAATAAGAGAAACAGGTGGTTCCCAGAAGAGACCTGAAGGCACATGAACTGCTGAAACAAATTGGGAGTAGCAACGACTCCTGATTCATGTGGCTGTATGGCTTATGGGATATGGGATATGAGCTTTAAGGATGATAGGCAGGATGGAATGTGGAGTGCTCCTGTTCACTGTTCCAGCCAGAATATTCTATAATATTCCACTGTATTGCTGCCCCCACAAACACAGCTTTCCATTCTCCCTCCCCCACACCATTTCATGCCCACTGAGAATGCTCAGCCCTCATTATATGCTCTGAGGGGGGTTCTCTTTTAGGGTCCCCCCACCCCGCTGTCTAAAGTTCCCCCAAGCCTGCCAATTCCTTCCCTCTTTTGCAAGGATGGTATCATTTTGGCTACATAAGGACCAACAAACGGTTCTGAACTTTTTATTTCAGGCAAATCTCCCAAAGCAGTTTACATAGAAATATCAAAATGATAATAAAGCAGTAAAGATAAGAAAGTAAAGAAAAAAACCAGATTCTCTCCTCCCATAGCAAGATGGTTCCCGAGAAGCACTCTGGCGGTGCCTGGGGGAGGAAAAGGCCACTTCAGCTGAACACTGGGAACTAGATGGGCAGAGATCCAGGCTGCTCTGTCTTCTGGTTGTTCTTGCTAAAAATGTCAAGACACACGCTAGTGCTAAAAGAGACGTCTCTTTTCTGCTTCTTCACAAATGCATATTGGATGGACCCAAGTAGTAAAACTGATCAGTTGTAGTTAGAGCTTCTTACCATATTATGAAGATTGTATATAGCAAGCATTTCCATGAAGGAACTTCAGAAGCCAAGGGAACAAGTGAAGCCCTGTAACAAAATGTCACAGTGTATCCCATGCATTTGTGTGTGTTATCTGAGGCTATGGCTTACGTGGATGGGAAAAGTTGTTGTTGTTGTTAAAAAAAAGCTAGCTCAAAGACAGGAATCCCTCCTCTCAGAAGAGCTCTCCTACCTACCGCAGGGGTATATCTACACAGCAGAATTGTTTAATACAATTCTCTAACTTTTAATGTGGGGATAAAAGCAATAGATAACCTGGCAGAAGTGTAAGCTACTGTTTTAGCCCAACTTGCATGTCCTAAAGTGTTTGGACAACACTGCAGGACTACCTTAACTTCTCTCCACTACAACCCCTTCTAACCTGCAATTTGAGAACAATGAACTGCATTTCCTTAGGTATTTGCATTACCAGGGTTATTTTTTAAATGTTTCACACTAATAACTGTATTAAGAGCAGAGTTAAACACCTCTCTAGTTTTCTTGGTGACAGGGATAAACACATTGGTGCCTAAAACCAGCTACGTTACCAGTTAGGTTTCCCCCCCTCTTTTTTCGGAGTTTGGCGGGGGGGGGGGAGGGGTGTCAGTGAAAAATAGCATCACAATGTGAACCAGGAATTGACCTCTCAACCACTCAATATTCTGTGTTGGTTGGTTATCATGGGGCTCCAGATTATTTTTGTACTTATGTATACCTCAGGGTTAAACCCCCTCCCTTCCATTTTGGCTACCTAAGAATGACCGTGGGAAGATTAACTGGCATGATTATTAAATACTTCATCTAATAGTGGCAGTGAGGCAGCAATCCTATGAACACATTCAGCAAAGCAAACTCTCTCTGTGTGTGATCTTATTTTCAAATGCAGATGCACAGAAATAATTTATCAGATTTCTGTAGTAGGCTGTTACCCCTTCAAACCTTGAATAGGCTATAAAGTTCAATAAATAAAACAGGAGCAAGCAATTTTGGCTACATTCCTGTGCCCACTTACCACTGAAGTCAATGGGACAGACTTCTGAATAGGTATGTATGGGATACCGTATTACTTGTGAAAATGGTCTTATTAATTCCAGCAGCCTCTGAAGTTGGTAACTATCCGGCTTGGGAATGGAGGTGCTTTTCTGGACACCAGCACCATAAATATTGTTCAGGAAAAACTGGAGCAACTGCGTGGCATTTCAAAATTCAGTGGTGCCGTTAGGGCATGTTAAGACTTTGGACTTAAAAGCACATTACTTCACTTACTTCAAAACGTGGAAACCCACTCCTGCTGTGCTTGCCCCTCCTGTCTGCTGAATGGGCCTGTGTTCTGTTCTGACGGCTCCTCTGTTTACATTTGGGGCGCGTCTCCTGAATAGATGCGGTGTGTGACGAAAAGGGACGGCCTCCTTCCTTTCCTATCCCACCACTTTCGGGAAACCGATGCAGCACATTTTGTCTTTGGCAAGCAGCAGAGGAATTCCCACTGTCGATCCTGCCGCTCTCTGTTGTGCAAGCCACCCCCGCGCCGCCGTTTCTACACTCGTCCCCTGGGCCTCGCTGAACTCTCTGGGGTTATTGCGTCACACTGTTTCAGACGTCCACGTGTTCCCTTTGCTAAAAGGCAGAGAAAAGCCGTTCCTTTACCATCAATGATGACTTGAATCCGGTTTTGCTGTCTCTCGCACACACGCGATGCCCCTCTCCGCCCCCGTCTCATTTGGAAGCTACTCTGGTAACAACGATGCCAGCAACTTCCTGAGAATGCATTTGCTCTTTAACGTGCTATTTCTATACTTTTTCTAAATTAACGTGAGATGACTCACGCATTAGGAGGTGGGGAGGAGAGCCTGCTTTTTTTTCTCGGGCTAGCCCATGTTACTGTTCTGTTGTGCAATCTTTTACTGCGCTGATGCCAACTCCGCTTCATAAGGGGGGGGGGGAATTGCACAAAAACTCCCGCGATCTGTCGGAATTTCCGCTGCGATTCACACGTGCAACAATTTCGCAACCCTCTTCGTAATGGGGGGGGGATGATCGTGCATTTATTCCAAAGGGCATTTCCTGCCAAGCTGTTGAGTTCCGGCGTATCCGGGCCAAACACAAGCCAGTCCCGCGCAATGCAATCCTACACGTGTCTACTCGGAAGTAAGCGCCCTGAGGTTCAGTGGGACTTGGGAGTACAGCGTTGCTCCCTGGGCAGCGCAGCAGCTGCCACTGCGGGTGGGGGGACACGGGATACGTGCGTGGCGGTGGGCTCTCGCAGATGCGTGTACGACGCGTGTCTGCACGCGGAAGGCCTCTACAGACGCGCGCTGAAACTCTGACGGGAAGAAATGACCGTGGCCAGTTTTAAGGTGTCACCCTCGTCGCGAACTTTAGACTTCCAACTCCTCTCTTCTTACCCAACGTTAAATGCATTTATTCACCCTACCAAAAAAACCCACCCCATCCCCACGCACAAATGGTAAGGCAGGTTCTGAGTTCGAATCAAACCCTGCTTCCGTTTTCGCTCGGCCTTAGGGTTCCTCTTCTCTACCGCCAAGCCTTCCTCTGAGGGGGACCAAAGCAGATCTCCGCCTAAAGCGCTCCACAGCCCAGTCAACACGCACGTGTGAACGCAGTTCGCGGGGACAGACTGAGGAGCGAAGCGTGCTGCGCGCGTAAGCGCAGGGCTGCAAGCCTAGCTACTTCGACACTGAGGAGAGCCGGCGAGCGAGCGAAATAAAGACTTTCGCTGAGGCGAAATTTCTGTCAGGCGCGGAAGAGAACAAACTCCCTGCGCTTCTCTTTTCTTTCTTCGGCGCGGATGTTTTTCGGGCGCCCTTTCGCCCGTGCCAGGCGCCGGAAAACACAATGTGGAACTTTACGGGGAAGTGGCGGCGGCGGCGGCTTCTCCTCCTCCTCCTCCTCGCCTGAGGAAAACAAACGTCGCGCCGCCCTCGGGGACCGTTAGGAGGAACTCCCGGTTCCAACGGTCACCATGGGGGGGGGGTTGGGGGTGTCACGCGCGACAACCCCCCCCCCCCGACGGTGACGTCACACACACAAAAACCCCCCCCCCCCCCCCCCCCCCCCCCCCAGCGCGCGCGCGCTCTTCCCGCTCGCTCGCTCGCTTCCCCTCAGTCGGCAGTCGGCGTTCCTCGTCTCCCTCAGAGCCGCTTCGCTCGGCCCCTCCGCTCCCCTCCCTCCTTCTCTCCCCTGCCTCGCCTCGCCCTGCCCGGGAAATTCCGTTAGCGCCACCTCCTTCCCCCGCCTTTCTCCGTCTTCTTTTTTCGTTGCCCCATGTTCGGTCCGGACAAACTCTTGGGGCAGCTGTCCAAGCTGGACAGATACGGGAACATGGCGTCCGTGGGGGATTTTAACCCGCTCAGCGCTAGCGTCCCGGCTACCCGAGTGGAGGTGTCGGTGTCCTGCAGGTGAGGGGAGAGATTTTTTGGGGTGGGGGGTGGGGTGGGGTGGGGTGTCTCTCTGTGGATATTCGTCGTGGTTTCCTCGGTGGACGGGGAAGTGGGAAAACGCTGCTGTTGGAGGCGTGGGCGGACGAACGTGTGAACGGGGAACCATGGCTTAGTCTCGTGTTGTTGACCCCCCCCCCCTTGGCGGGAAGTGCGAGTGTGTGGGAGCGAAAGGCGTGTCGGTGGGGGAGGCGAGATCCCTCCCTGCTGTGGTGCCCCCCTGGATGTGGAATTCCCCCATGGCACGTAGGGAAGGAGCGCGGACACGTTTCTCTCCTCCTTCCCTCCCCCCCCCCGCTTCCGTGTTTGGAAATCGCGCTGCCCCACGAGCAACCCGGTTGCTCCTGAGGGTCCCACTCCGCAGGGATGTTGGCTTGTCTCCTCCGTGCAATATGGGGGGAAGCCTGGGTGCCTGCGATGCATAGCCCTTGAAACGGACCACGACGAAAGCAGTCCGCTTAAAATAAACATGGATCGCGACAGCAATTAAGGACAACATCCCTCTTGCAGAGGGTTGGACTAGATGACCCTCGGAGCGCTTTGCAATTCTGTGATTCTTACTTGCTCTGGGAGTAGAAGGCTATCTATCACATCTTGATCTACCTGTGGCACCTTCCCCTCCAGAAAAGGGTTATTATATTTTCTTAGTGCGACACACACATGCACTGTGATGAAAAGTTGTGTCCTGTCTTCCCTCTGTGCAATTATGTGGCAAAGGAAAAAGAACACGCCAGCATAATATTTCCCTTTGCTGCATGTGGTAAGGCTAAGCTGTAACTTCTTGTTCTACCTGAGGTGGCACTTGCCTTGGTGCCATATATCCTCTCCTGTTGATGATGTAGGTGTTAGACTTGCAGTGGGTGTGTAATTCCTTTGCGTTCTAGACCAGAAATTCCTTTTTCTGTTGGTGTTATTCTCTATGTAACTCGGGCAAGAAACTGTTTAGCCTGTCTTCCCCCACAATTTTATTTCACCAGGCTTGCTCTTCCTTGGGTGTAAGACAAGATCACATTAGGAGGCAGCTCTGTACCTCTTCAGTATTTCCTAGTGGTGGGTGAAATGCAGAATTTCCATTGGTGATCTCCTGTCTTCAGATGGGATGACAATTCCCATCTCTTTGTAGTGGATCAATGTGGAAAATCCCTTTTCCTTTCTGAATAAAATGAATTGGATAAGGATCTGAAACATATCTGCCTCTGCAGACAACCCCCCTACCCCTACCCCATGCACAGAAGGTAAAAAACTAGGTTTCTTTTTTCCTAGTCTGAATGAGATTAAAAAAGAGGGACGGTATTTTTTCCTTGTGCTGGAGTGAATTGAGGAAGATGATGGAATTAGTGTTTGCTTTTCTTCATGCACTAGCCCCATGTGATTTATTTGCAGTGCCCTTTTGCATAATTTGTGAGCTTGCTAAAGAGCTTCCTGCTCTTGTTTTTGTAATGGGTCAGTTGAGAATTTGTAAATCAGGGTACAAGAAGACTGAATGCTATCTGTTACAGTAAGAAGTAAATTGCAGGGAAATGTTTACTGGATTATCTCAGTGCAAACATGAGAAGTGTATTGTATGCTCCTGTTACTTACTTCTGGAGACAGATTTCTTAATTACATTTATCCTGAAGTAATTGGTTTGAAATCTTGTTAAGGAGCAGGCCATCCAAACAGCTTTCTCCACACCCACCCATATCCTTTTTCCTGTTGCCAAAAATGAAATGTTAGCCCTTTAAAATACAGTTATTGTGGCATTTCAGGCAAGAGAATAGTTGAATCAAAATACCATTGAGAGAGAAAATTGAAATTGGTAGTGCATATTATGAAGTCAGCATCCTTTGTCTTTTATGGTTGCCTCTTTTTTATTTTAATAGGAATCTTTACAGAGTCTCCTATCTTGGAGCTCAAACAAAGATTTGTAACTTATTTCTCATATAACTCTTTTAATTGAAGAATATGTAAATTATTCATGTTCAGAAACATGGGAAATTCTTTTGGCTTTGTTTTTTTTCTTGAATGATTATGCCTGGAGTACAATTCATTTATAGCTTCTATAAATTTTCAAAACCTTCATCAAGAAAATCAGATGAAACGGAGTAGTCCTTTCTTATTCAGGAGTATTTTCTAGGTTTCGTAGCATTTATTTTTGAATGTTTAATGATAAAATAAACCAGGAGCTTTGGGTGTTGGTTTGCAATACAGAGGTATATTTGTCATGTCACCAAAAATAGTTAAAGACCAGTATCAAATGTTGGCAAAACATGGTGTGAGCTGGTTTTTACTAGTTCTTTGGAGGAGAGTTGTCATGGAAGTCCTGGTGAAAGGCAACAGTCTCTTGTTTGTTTCTTTTCGTGGTTGCATTTCCACGAAAACATAATTTGATGTTCTTTAAAAATCACTCCCCCACCAAGCCTGCTTCTATAGATGTAATTTGTTTAGATTTAGAATCATGGCACTGGAAGAAAATTGAAATTCATCTGTGTCTTATACAACATTAACCCAGAATGAATACCACCTCCTATACACAGCTGCAATTACCAACTCAAGGTTAGGATTCTGTTTTCACCTGTAGCTGATTTTTTAGGTTGACAGCTACATTTTTTACCCATTGGCATCTTGCTTGTAAGTACAAGGTATTTTCTGCTTTACATTACAGTGCAGGCCTCCCTGCAAATGTGTCTTGAAAACTCTTCCGTGCCATTCCTTGGCAATGTCTATGCCACTGAATCAGACTCCCTGCTTCCATCAACATTTTTTTTACTTCACAGTATACGTTAATGTATCTCATCTCATGCCAACTGTGAAACACTTAAAATACATAAATTTGACAGTATTAAGAGAACTTAATATAGATCAGTTCTCTTGAGTAAGTGTCTCTAGTATACGGTAACTCCTGTACTCTGGCAGCTTCCACCATGTTTGATACCTCTAACAGACTGGTCCATGCATAAGGAGAAAACAGGAGGTACTACAGTATTATAATACATAAGCATAGGTGCTTCCAGGATTAGGAAGATTTGTAGGGAACTTGACTCAAATATTAAAAACCAAGCAAACAGCCCATCCTTCAGAAGATAGGAGTTACCGGTCCTTTACCATTACTGTACCTTTTACCTGTACCAAATCCCAGAGTGATTGTTTTGATCTAAGTTCATAAGTTATCTGCCTGTATTTAGTTTTATTATATCCGCTGCCACTTTTCTGTGGATACTTTATTGTGACTTTAAGCTTTGTTGGCCTTAAGACAGTACTGCTGAAACAGACATGACAGAGGAAATCAGTGAAGACCACCCAATACTTTGTTTGGAATGAACTGCTATATTCTGATGTAGTCTAAAAGTGATTTAGCACTCTCAGTGGTGAACCTTGAATAAGCAGATATTTCAGATTTATTACCAAGTATACATGGAAAGTAACAGGGAACAAGTAACAGGGAAAAGTTAATCCATTTAAGTAGCCTGAACTGTCTAGTTCTTTGATAATAAAAGTCCATAATAAG
This sequence comes from Podarcis siculus, assembly GCA_034642415.1. Classification (NCBI taxonomy): domain Eukaryota; kingdom Metazoa; phylum Chordata; class Lepidosauria; order Squamata; family Lacertidae; genus Podarcis; species Podarcis siculus. The sequence goes on along the minus strand of JAXCMG010000058.1, from coordinate 970,499 downwards.
AACCTCCATGTAAATTTCTGATTAGCTACATTGGCCATTTATATCAGAGATGCAGCTTCTTTTACCATTGATACAAAAACTAATCTGTGAAGATTCTGATTTTTACTGGTCTCAGACAGTGGTGGGGGGGGGGCCCAGAAGGACAATTGCCCCAGGCACAAAATTCTGAAGGGCACAACCAGGTGCTCCCACAACAGGCTCCCTCATCAAAGCCATGTGGCTGAGCTGCTGCCACAGTCCAGAAATGTGGGGAGGCAAGCTGCACCCAGGTTGGGCCTTTGGGGTTGGGGCAGCAGAGGTGTCTCCCTGTGGCTGTCAAAGGGATGCCTGAGCACATGCCCCACCCTAGGCCGGCCAAGAGGCGAGGTTGGGCTGGCTCAGCCAGCCTTTCACTCGGTCACACGTGCTCCCGCAGCATGCAGGTGTGGTGCAGCCTAGCTCTGAGGCAGTGTCCCAGCCACTGAAGAAACAACAATAGAGTGCTCTTCCTGCCTTTTGCTGCTAGACAGACAGGTGAGGGGGATGGGGAGCCATCAGCAAAGGCAGTGCTTTGGGGCTATTGCTCCAGTTAAGCAACAGTTGCTTGGGGCTTCACTCTGAGGGAGGCTGAGTGAGGAGGGCGGCAGGGGCTGGAGGGGCAAGGGGTGGCCTCTGTCTGGTACTTCAGGGGGTGGCGCAAGGGAGGAGAATAAGCAGCCCTTCAACATGGCACACAGCAGTGGCAGGGACCTCCACAAGGGCAAGTACTTGGTGCTGCACACTGCCTTGCTGTGCGCCTCCTCAGCATCTCCAATACTGACCCACTGACCACTCTGCTGGATTGAGACTCTCTTACACTACCTTTTCCTCTCCCCACTTCTTCTCTCTTGCCCCCCAATACTTTACACATTTAATGGTTTACGGGGTGCAATACTTGCCTTGCCCTGAGCACTGGCAACCCACCCTCCGCCATGAGTCAGATTCCCATAAAAATGTAGAACTTCATTCTTAGAGTTGGTCTACTTGTGGTTTAATGTCAGTTGACTTCTGAAGCTGCAATCTAAACCAGTGGTTGGCAGTGGTGGGGTTTGATAGACTGGCATATTAACTGCCATGCCCACAGCTCTGCAGCTTGCAGCAGCTTGGGGTGTGTAATGAAGAAGAATGCAGCTTTGCAATGGCAGCTCCCAGGCTGGCACAGTGAAGCAGTCTAGCTTGGACCTGTCATCACGTGCCAATGGTAGGACTAGCAGTTAATTAAAATACGGCTTAAAATACAGCTTAAAATGCAGCCTCATTTTAGTAGTAGACCATAAATCAAGACCATAAAGGGAGGAAACATAAGATATTCACCCAAACCAGCTATCCATGCTGGTTCTACATGGGCCAGCAAAAAAGCCAAGGGAAAATTTATATACCAAATCCCATATAAGGGGCCAGAGTGAGTCTAAGCCAAAGGCCAGGTGGAACAGCTCTGTCTTGCAGGCCCTGCGGAAAGATGTCAAATCCCACAGGGCCCTGGTCTCTTGTGACAGAGCGTTCCACCAAGTCGGGGCCAGTGCTGAAAAGGCCCTGGCCCTAGTTGAGACCAATCTAACCTCCTTGAGGCTTGGGACCTCCAAAGTGTTGTTATTTATGGACCTTAAGGTCCTCCGCGGGGCATACCGGGAGAGGTGGTCCCATAGATATGAGGGTCCTAGGCCACATAGGACTTTAAACGTCAAAACCAGCACCTTAAACCTGACCCTGTGCTCCACCGGGAGCCAGTTCAGCTGGTAAAGGACTGGATGAATGTGATCCTGCGGCAAGGACCCCTTAAGGAGCCTCGCTACGGCATTCTCCACCTGCTAGATCAGCTTCAAGGTTAGCCTTGCGTAGAGTGAGTTACAATAATCAAGCCTGGAGGTGACTGTTGCATGGATCACTGGGGCCAGATCAGGGCAAGAAAGGTAAGGGACCAACTGTTTAATATGGTGGAGATGGGAAAATGCCACCTTATCTGTGGCTTCAACCTGCACCTCCATAGAAAGGGAGGCGTCAAAAGGTTACACCCAAACTCTTGACAGAAGGCGCTGACACTAATTGAGCCCCCGCAAGAGATGGAAGTTGGCCCCCAACCCCATATTGTCCCAACCCAGCTAGAGGACCTCTGTCTTTGAAGGATTTAACTTCAACCGGCTCCCACGCAGCCATCCAGCCACAGCTTCCAAGCTTCTGGTCAGAGTCAGGGCGGCCGTCCATCAACAGAAAAAGCTGGGTGTCATCAGCATATTGATGACAACCCAGCCCCAAACCCCGGACAATCTGGGCAAGGGTGCACATAAAGATATTGAATAGCATCGGGGGAAGGATTGCACCCTGCGGCACTCCACACACCAAGGAGTGGTGCGACGACAACTCCTTCCCTAGCGCCTGTTAAACCAGGTTCAGTCCCATTGCTCATTTTCTGCTGATAGCAACATTTCCTGGTTTAGCAACTTGGGAATTAAGCATAAAAAATGGGCCTTTAATTTCTTTCAAGACAGGTGCCTGTTGTATTATATCAGCAAGAGGGAACCTGTTCAGTATTAGTAGCACATTTGCCATAATAGCAAGTGTGCACATGTTATGTGATTTATGATTCACATAAAAATTAATTATCGTTGGAGATGTACAAGCTCCATTGCATCAAGCTCAATCTTGTTAGGATGCCTTGAAACCCTTAAATTGGTTGCACCATAGACATAATTAGACATCATACCAAACCATGGCTTGTATTTTCTTTAGTTTAGAATCCAAATAAACATTTGGGTTTCCAAACAGAAGAAACTGTAGTTTGATACTTTCTTCTGTATGATTAGCATTCAAATCTCTAAGTGCAGCAGCCTCTGGAAAGAAAGCAGTGGCTCTCTGGTATGTCAGTTCAGTCAGCATGATAACCCATAGATCATGCAAAATAAAACCATGGTTCTGGTTTGCTAGCCAGTCACAAAAATGGCTGCCAATTCAGACATTGCAGTAAACCAAAATTAGCCTTCTTTAACCATAGTTTGGTATGTTTTTTTATTTGAGCCAATGAAGCGAATTTCTCATGGTAAACAGACTGCCCCCATGTGTTTGAAGTTTATTTTTTCGAAAGCATGAAAGCTGGAAATCCATAGTAAACATAAAATGAGGCTCTGAGGTTTATGCCATTCTTGGAAACATGTATTTAGAGCAACATACTTATCTTTGACTCCGGAAACATAATGATTGAGTGGCTACTTGAATTAATTGTCTATTTCAATGTAAATGCATTCAAATGTCCAAAATGGATCAGTTGCAGTATTTTATGTGGGTAATATTCTTAAGGTTTTGTTGAAATGTGTAATGCATGGCACTTGAGGTTTTGGTAAACACATGTTGAGATACATATTCACATTCAGCTGGCTTTTAGCTAAGGAAATAAAAATATATCCAAATAACTTTTCAGTATGATAGGCTAAGTTACACAAAGCAGAAGAAATTTAGTCTAGTGACACCTTAAATACTGACTTATTTTATTGTTGCATAAGTTTTTGTGAGCATGACACCATTTCACAAGGTACATAAAGAATTCTCTCTCTGTGTGTGTGTGTGTCTATACAGTATATCTATATATCTATATATTTATATAAAATATTTGCACACACTGAATATTTGTATCCCATCCTGGAAAGAAATATTAAATGCATGTGCCCTCTTTTCCCACCACACATTTTATCTTTATAGCAATTCCATGAAGTAGGTTAGACTGAGAGAGAGTGACAGGCTAGGATCACCCAATGACTTTAATGTCTGGTTGAGATTTAAACCTGGGTCTTATAAATCTTACCATATACAGCACATACCCTTTTTATAGGCAGTTTTTTCAAGAACGTATGTGAATATTCTAGAAAAATATTTCATGTTTGACCTGGTCTTCCACAATTTAGTGAAGGTAAGACTCCTAAATATTAGAAGAGCTTTGCTAGTTTAGACCAAAAGTGCATCTAACCACACTGACTTTATACTGTCAACATACTGGTCCATCTAGTCCAATATTGTCTACCCTAAGGGTTGCCAAGCTTTTTAAATCAGAAGGCACATCTTGAATTTTGAGAAAGTGTTGTGGGCGCCAGCCACAAAATGGCTACCATGGTCGTGTGGCATAACAAAGAAATACAGTAATTGCTCCTCTCCCTTACTGGACATCCTTATACTTGTTATGGGAGGTCACCTATATCCTGCTGATCCTGATTGTGGAAATTTCACTATTTTGATCCCTCCCTATTACTTTTGCTGTAATAATGGAACATTTCCCAGTACCAGGAAAAAATATACAGGATGGTCACACTTTCTCTCATTCAAATACACATTCATTGCACATGTACAAACCACAGACACACATACATCTCCCTCTCCCTACACATATATGTGAACACACACTTCACATATATACAGTCACACATGCCTAACTGCATTTCCATCCAAACACAGAGCATATACTTGAGCACCCCTACATGCTCACACATTCTAAAAAGCCCCTCCATGAGTGAAGGAACTGCTTGCTGTTAAAATAATAATAATTGTAATGTCACTGGCTCATTTAGCCACATGTGGTTATTTGGCAATGCCCCAAAGCTGGGCTGGCCCACCCATGAGGCAAGGAGAGGCAGCCGCCACAGGCAGCAGAATTCACTGGCACAGCAGATCCCGATGTTGATCTTTCTTTCCTGTTCCTAATGTAGAGCTTCCCTCATCCCTTCTTCAGACATCCTCCTCATTCTCAAAAAAGAAAAAAAAAGAAAAAAGGGTTAAGAGCAGATATCATCCATAGTGAATATAAATCAAAAGAAGTCTTTCCTGCTACCACCTTATCATTCATCATGTCCATCTTGTTTTATGGTCCAACCACTTCCTTGGTTAGCTTCCTGCTTATGATGTATATATAAAAAAGATTTATCCACCACCATGTTGAATCACAGAAACGAAAAAGCTTTACATACCTATTCTCTACAGTAATGTAGATTTGGCAACTGTTTTGGTTTGTTGAGTATGACCCTAAAGCTATTTTTACATTGCAAGTCAACTTCCTTTTACACCTGTTCTTTTCCTCATTCTAGTACTCCTGTATCATTAGTTTGTTCTGAGCCAGTTCCCCTGTGCCTAGGTTTGCATGTAGAAAACTGAGTGATTCTGGATAAATCAGCAGTGTGAGGAGAGATGTATAAATAGACACCTCTCAGGTTGCCTCTGGTAAGTTCCTCCAAGCAACCAGTCAAGGAAGCTTTAGAAAAAATGGTGTGGGTGTTGCTCTTAGGTTACAAATGTCTAACATAAATATGTTGAATAACAAAGTTGGTAGCAACTTTTATGCAGTTACTTTCATGACTGCTACCTCTGTTTAGTTTTGTAACCTGGCATCAAAGTAGTATTGTGCTGTATTCAACTAGTTATGTTAACAGAAACTAGCACAATTCCTGCTAGTGCAATTGAACTTCCCCGTTATTCTCCCCACCACCACCCCACACACATTCCGCTGTGCCCCCCACCCCAATCTATCCCAGAGGGTTGGGGCAATGCCTTTTTGCAAGGGGTGAGAGGGGGAGATCATTCTATCAGGCCAGCAGAAATGCTTAAACTTACAGGACAATTTCCTTAGTGCCATGTTGAATACAATGCAATCACCATAACAAGCAAAACATTTTAAAGAATTTGTAGTATTAACTTTATTTTATGGCTATGTGATCATAGTGTGTCTTTATCAAACAGTGATTATAGTGTGTCTTTATCAAAGTTCAGCTGTTTCACTACAGTCCAGTCCAAAAAACCAGAGCTGCAGAAAACCCTATTAATATCATGCAATTTTTAATGGTGTCTTTTATCACGAGTTGAGATTTTAGAGACTTAATGCTAAACTGTAGTTTATTGCATCATTGCATGAATCATTGCATGAAACATTGCATGAATGAGTCTCGGCAGGAACTGGGCTCACACCATCCCTTCTTCCCCCCTCTGACACAGCTATGTGGAAGAGATTGGATGTTTCCATGTTTAAGCTAACTAGAGTTCCTGATTAAGATCCAAATTTGGGGAGCTTTGGTTAGTTTTAAACAAGCCAGGATAAAACTCTGGTTTATGATCTGGTTGGTTCTCAAACCATAGTTTTAATCTGCCTTCCTTGCATTTGAACTGATAGGAGTGATAGAAAAACTGGACAGACCTCTATATTCTGTGAAAAGCAGGATGTGAATGAAGAAACCACTCAATCCAGACAAGACAGATCCACTAATAGTTAGGAATTCAGGGGTGTGGGGAAGTACACAGCCTTTTCTAGATGAGGTTGCACTTCCTCTTAAAGAACAGGTTTGTAGCTCAGAAGTACTGTTAGGTTTGGCTGTTAACGTTGAATGTTCACATTTCTTCTGGGGGAGAAAGCTCTTGTGTGCCAGCTACAGGTTTATTACCGTGATCTATGTTCTTGTAAGATCCAGGGTAAATGATCTGCAGTGCATTAGGCTCAAAACTGTTTGAAAACTTCAGCTGCATCAGAACATGGCATCTAGATAACTGTCCATAACAAGTTAGTCTGAACATATTTTACCTGTAGTAAAAGGACTTCCCATTTAAGCATCCAAATAAAATAAACATTTTTCTGTAACTGGTCAGTATTTTATCAGCTTCATTCATATATATATTGCCCTTAGAAATGAACATGGATGTTAAGTGTGTGTGTGTGTGTGTGTGTTTATTCCACCCTCTGTATACAGCAACTTATAAAAGTTGTTGTATACAGTTGTTGTATATAAAAGTAATTCAGCTATCCCAGCAATCCTCTGGCCACCAAGCCACTCTTGCTTTCCTTTCAGGTCTTCTTTCTTCCTCCTTCATCTTCTTCCACTTCTGTTGCCTTCTCCTGGCTGTCCATCATAATCTCCAGTCGTGGACCCATCAACCATATAGCCAGCTCCTAGCCATATATAAATTTATTATGGACACTCTAGTCCAACCCCAGCCAAATTCAAAACTTGTACCCACCAATCAGAACATGCGGAACTTCTGATAGGTTTGATTGCATCATAGGAAGAAACCTAGTTTGGAACTAAATTGAATGAAAGCTTAAATTAGAAGAAATTGTACTTTCTTTATTCTTTATACTTTATATTCTCCAAGATTTTGTTATAGAAAGCTTGTCCTTTTCAAGTGTGGCATTATGATAATGCCCTTGTTCTCACACCAAAGTTCACTGCCTTAGTGCCTCTGTCTTCCCTTGTATGTCATACATTGCTTGAAGACTTTATCTACCCACTTTATTTCTTTACTCGGCAAGATATTGTCTACCATAAAACTTTTATTGTTGTCATCCTCCTGCCTTGAGACCTTGTGGTGAAGGGTGGGTAAGGAATATAATTAAACAAACAAACTGATTGCAGGGGAAAGGGAAGCTGACAAGAGCCGAGGAGGGTCTGGTTTCAATTATATCTTCCCCATGGGATGAAGGTGAAAAAAATTATGAGTATTTAAATTGGGAAGAGGTAGAACTTAGTATTGACATATGCTAGAGATTTAGGCTGGAGCGCTATAGGCTAAAGTTCAAGTACCAAGGACACTTGGTGAAAGATTACTACAGTATATATGTGTTTATTTGCTAATGCTAGAAGCCGCTGAGCCAAGATAGATGAACTGGAGTGCTTGGTCTGAGAGGACAACATAGATATGATGGGAATAACATAAGCCTGATGGAATATATTAATTATAGTTGATCCTCGAGAGGCCCACAACAAAAGTAAAATAGCTGGTGTCTGTTTTTAAAATGCGAGGCTAGCACACAGAGAGCCCCAGTAGCAGAATATTAAGTCCCATCATTAGGCAGATTAATGAAGCACAGGAATAGGCTATTAAACCTTATTTATTCTGTTTGTTCAGCTGCATAAGGCAGCTGACCCCCTTTAACTCCCTTTTCAATAAATACACTACAGACTGCAAAGTAAGTTTGAAATGCTTTACTTACAGTTTCTTAGTCTCAGACATGCATTTTCCTTACACAGCAGCAATAAAACAATGCATGTAAAACACTCTTAGTAGAAATACAGCAATTATAGCTTCAGAGCCTGGAACAGGGGTCAGCAAACTTTTTTCAGTAGGGGGCCGGTCCATTGTCCCTCAGACCTTGTGGGGGCCCGGACTATATATTTTTTGGGGGGGGGGTGAACAAATTCCTATGCCCCACAAGTAACCCAGAGGTGCATTTTAAATAAAAGCACACATTCTACTCATGTAAAAACACGCTGATTCCTGTACCATCCGCAGGCTGGATTTAGAAGGCGATTGGGCCAGATCCGGCCCCCGGGCCTTAGTTTGCCAGCCCATGGCCTGGAAGGTACCAGGCTCGTCTGTCTCCATGGCTTGCAGTGAAAGGGGTGGGGGACACTGGAAACAGGCTTCACTTCCTCCCTCTCAAGAGAAGCGGAGGCATGACTTTACTGAGCCTATTCTAGCAGTAAGAACTCAGTGGTCCTTAACTCATTCACATACTAACTAGCAAATATGTATTGTTAGGTTTGTTTGCTAAAATCTCCCACACAGAAGAGGAAACTTCCTAAAAATGAGGCTGTGGAAGTTGAAAGCCAAAGTCAAGAGGGTCTAATCTCTCCAAAATATTTGGGGTTGTTTAAAATCACAATAGTAGAAGCTCAGCTAGACTGTATACAACAGATCAGGAAAGGAACCACCAGGACCAAGAAAAACGCAAGTCTTGTCCAAATGAGAGAAACAGAACACAGACTTTGATAAAAGAAATACAAACAAACAATAAGGTATGCTAAAAAAGAATTTGAGGAACATATTGCTAAAAGCATGAGGACACCACCAACTTTTTTAAAAATAATAATAAAGTGGGAGACCCGCTAGGAAGGTGGCTGGATGTTTGAATGGCAACTGAGTCAAAGGTATGCTAAAGGAGGAAAATAAGATTTGCAGAGAAGCTGTGTGTTTCCGGGTCTCATTCACAAAGTAAAAACTGACAAATAACCTGGTCCTGATGGCATCAACTCAAGAACTCAGATGTGACATTTCTGATCCTATATCAAAAATATGTAACTTGCCTCTAAGATTAGCCTCTGTACTGAGGACTGGAAGGTGACCTGTGTAATGCCACTTTTTAAAAAGGGATCTGGGGGTGAGGAGGATCTAAGAAACAACAGATTGCTTAGTTCTAGAAAAACTGGTGGAAAACATTGTTAAAGATAATATTACAGAGCATTTTGTTGAGCAGAATCAGAATTGCTTCTGCAAAAGAAAGGGCTTATCCACACTTGCGTTTTGCCCTGCTCTTTCCAGGCAGAGGTCTATGCTTTAATGCTCCATGTCTGAGCCATTTTGTTTTTGGTTTTTGTGCTGAGCTTTCCCCATAAAAACCAGCCCTTTAAAGTTGAATAATAGCAAACGCCAATTTCGGTTTTCCACAGATTGATGTTTGCTCCAATTGAACTTTAAAGAGCAGGTTTTTGCAGGAAAAGCTCCAAAGCAAAAAAAAGGGGGGTATAGACATGAAGCTTTAAATTGCATACCATGTCTGGAAAGAGCAGAGAAAATATAATTTTGGATAAGCCCTTAGTTCTTTCTTACTAACCTCTTAGCATTCTTTGAGAGTGCCAATTAGTACAGCATATAGATGGTGATCCAGTTGACAATATGTACTCTGAATACCAGAAAATGTTTGATAAAGTCCCTCACCAGACTCTTGAGTGAGCTTATCAGTCATGGGATAAGAGGAGAGACACTCTTATGGAACTGGCTAAGAAACAAGAAGCAGGGAGGAAGAAAAAAATATTCAGTTATTCCAGCTGAGGGATATGGAAAATGGAGTCTCCCAGGTACAGTGGTACCTCTAGTTGCGGACTCAATCCTCATGGTGTCCTCCAGCTGGGGGGTGACAGAAGGACACAACAGGCGGGCGCCCCGGGTCCTGCGAGCATGCCTGTTGCATCCTTCTCAGCCGCTTCCCAGCTGGAGGGTGTCGTGGGAAGGACCCGACAGCTCACGACGCCCTCCTTGCAAGCAGCGCAGCTTGCAAAAGCAGTGCTGGGCTCGAAGGGCCAGGGCCCATGCCTGTTGCATCCTTCTCAGCAACCCCCCAAGCTGGAGGGCGATGAGAAGGAGGCAACAGCTCAGGACGGGGCAGGGCATGGCCCCCCCAACTGCTGCAGTGGGCAGAGGTCACTATGGTGCTGTTCCCCGCCCACGGCCCCACTACCACGCTACACTGCTCTTATTCTAGGAATAAAAAGCTCCCGGCCCCCACGGTGTGCCCTGATTTGGGTGTGCTGCTGATGTTGCCTGCCCCGGGCGCAGGCAGGAAATGCTCTGCCTCTGATTTAGGGACAGGTTTAAGGTAAGAATTTTAAGGAAGTTCTTCACTATCTCTGTAAAGAGTGTGTGTCTAAAACAATGTTGGTACCTTATTAGAGTAACTATTAAGCTATACCTTTCATTGAGGGGAAGTGTTCTAGCTTTCCCCCCAAATGTTCCTCATTCTTACTTTGATCCTCTGGGTAATGGATAAATGTTAACATTGTTTCCCCTTGCCACATCTTGCTGCTGGCTACTATTAAGAAGTGATGCCCCATGCAGATAATAACAGACCTCTCAAGTGTTCTGACAGGGAGACTCTTAAGTTTTAAAACCACCCCAAAATTGGATCATATTTATTGATGGAAGTTGCTACAGCTGTCAGTGGTACTAGCAATGATGACTGATGTGCCTCCACTGTCAGAGGCAGGTGTTGTACTCAGTTTCTGCTTGTACGCTTTTCATAGGCATCTGGTTGGCCATTGTGAGAACAGGAAGCTGCACTAGATTGGTCTGCTCCAGCAGGGCTTTTTTTATGTTCTTACAGTTTGCTAGTTTGAATGTAGCTGCAAGCTACGGTTTGTGCTATACAGTGGTACCTTGGTTTATAACTTAATCCTGTCCGGAAGTCCGTTCTTAAACCAAGGCATGCTTTCCCATAGCAGCGGGGGACTCAATTTACAAATGGAACACACTCAACAGGAAGCAAAACATGTTCTGCTTCCAAGGCAAAGTTCACAAACCAAAACACCTACTTCCGGGTTTGCAGCATTCTTCATCCAAGTTGTTCGTAAACTAAGCCAGGCATCCCCAAACTCAGCCCTCCAGCTGTTTTGGCACTACAATTCCTATCATCCCTGACCACTGGTCCTGTTAGCTAGGGATGATGGGAGTTGTAGTCCCAAAACAGCTGGAGGGCTGAGTTTGGGGGTGCCTGAACTAAGCTGTTCTTAAACCAAGGTACCACTCTATTGTATTGCTGAGGTTGAAGGCAGTCTGTGAACATGAAGAACAGTAAAAATAATCTTTAGTTCAGGGCAACTGGCAGTTCCTCAGCCAGTACAGAAGCTAGTTGGACTGATGAAGCAGTGTTCTCTCGTTTGTTGGCCCCAATATACATGGCAATGAAGGCGGAGATCACTTTCTTTAATAATCTCTTCCAATATGACTCTTTCTGTTTAAGATCTTTAGTAGTGATTTTTAAAAACAGAACGGTAACATGATCTTTTCTTTCATGAATAGGAACCTTTTGGACCGAGACACATTTTCAAAATCTGATCCAAGTAAGTATAACATTTATTTGTTAATGAAAATTTCAATTTCCTATTCACCTCTCACAATATTTTCTTTTAAATTAAAATGAATTATGCAAGAGACTGGATGAAAGGTTAATTAGCCAGTAATCCTTACTGATAATTTTTGGTACTGGTTCTTGTGTACGTAAATCAGTTCCCTGGTACTATAAAGCCAGGGCTTCAGTGAAGCCAACCTTGCATCCTTCTGATATGGTTTTTCCTTTACCACTAACATTGAACAATTATTTTGAGTGATGGATGCATAAATAAAAACTGAATATTTGCTAAATGAGGGGTTTAAAATAGTTTCTGTTTGGAAGATCAAGGAAAATAATGAACTTTAAAGAAAGCTTTGTTCTCTTCATTGCTAGTAGACGTGCATATGCACTTTTCTTGGGCATGGTAAACAAACTAGAAGAGCCAACCTTTAATAGCAGAATATTAAATGTCTGGAAGACAAAGAGATATTTCCTCCATTGTTCTTAAATGGTTTCCCAGTTAGAAGGATGCTGGTTAAAAAAGTGTCTTTTTTTAAAAAAAAAAGTATGGTAACTTCAGCTAGTAGGGGTAAAATATTTTGTAGCTGTTAAACCTGAAACAGGTTTTCTTCTACTTATGGTTTGTTAGATCTGAGGTATATGGTCAGGAATAACAGCTAGACTGTATGACATAGTATTCAAGTTAGACAGTGTTTGAATGCTGGATCGTATTGTGAAGTTTCATTAAACATGAAGCACGATCTCAGATGGCTTATACTCCTAAATGGACTCGGGTGTCTTATGTAATATTTTAACGTTTGCCTAATATCTGTAGCATTATAGCTTTGAGTATTAGTTGTAATGGAAAAGTTAAACAGAATATATGAAATTGATCACATTCTTCTTTTTCGTCCCCACAGTCTGTGTTTTGTATACCCAAGGTATGGGAAATAAGGAATGGAGAGAGGTAAAGCTTTTTGCTGTTGCATTTATATATGTATATATATGCAATATATATATTGTTGCATGCCACCCCAATCTCAGAGCACTGCGAGAGTACTAGTAATCCTAGTAATCTTACCCAGGGTTCATGTTTGCTTTGGAATGAGGTACAGAAGAGACTGTGGTTCCATTATGATGTATGGTTCCATTATGATGTATGGTTTATTTACACATCTATACAACCTGAGTCTGCAATGGAGGGATCACAGCATTAACACCCCAAGAGGGCCTTACTTCCTCCGTAGTGATAGCCTTGAACTCAAACAGAAATTGAACATTGCTCTGTCTGGCTTCCCAGCTTCTAGCTCAGGGACCAGCAGACTTTTTCAGCAGGGGGCCAGTCCACTGTCCCTCAGACCTTGTAGGGGGCTGGACTATATTTTGGAAAGAAAATAATGAACGTATTCCTATGCCCCACAAATAACCCAGAGATACATTTTAAATAAAAGCACACATTCTGCTCATGTAAAAACACCAGGCAGGCCCCACAAATAACCCAGAGATGCATTTTAAATAAAAGGGCACATTCTACTCATGTAAAAACACGCTGATTCCCGGACCGTTCGCGGGCCGGATTTAGAAGGCGATTGGGCTGGATCTGGCCCCTGGGCCTTAGTTTGCCTACCCATGTTCTAGCTCATATCACTCAACTCTCAATTCTGCCCTTTGTCTTTCTAACTCCCAGGCAGTTCAGGGAGGGGGCCCATCCATTTGCCCTCTGGTACCTTTGTTCCCTTCACAGCACGTTACCTAGGCTATCAAATTACCAGGAAGCTAGCCTGGCTATTCCAGGAATTAGAAGGGGGACTAGGCATATCCCGCCCCCCGCCCCCGAAAAATCCTCACAGTATATAGCAGTGCTTTGTTGTACTGGTAGAAGGAAAAGCTTGTAGCTTAGTTTCAATAAAAAGTGATAGCTCCAGGTTGTTAATATAGAGACTTGGGATCACATTTTTTTAAGAGCAATGCATATTGGGCTCATTCACACATCACAGAGTAACATAAGTAATGATTTAACATGAATGTGCTTAACTCACCTGTTTTGCTCTTCTCTGATAATTTGTGGGGGAAACAAACCATGATTCTTGACATTAGTATTAATGCAGAGATTATGGATACAGTCCAACTATGATCTGTAGAGAGGAATTGTTCTTGGCTTAATATGGTTTGTTTCTTAGACATTCTAGTAGGGAGGAGCAAAGCAGGTGAGATTGGTGTGCTCTATTATGTATGGATTACCTTGATGCGTGAATGAAGGTACTCTGTTCCCAATCCTTGTTATACTACCATAATATAAGTTTGCTTCTTGCAAGTCATGTTTATTTACTCTGAAGTAAGACCCATTGACTGCAGCACAAGTAAATACGTTCAGGTGTAAATGTGTATCATTGTATTTTCTTTTTCAACGTATTCATGGTTTCCAAGGGTAAAGTCTCAACTGTAAAATTCATCAAGATGCCTGAAGGTATTATTTCAAAGCCTTCCAATTTGGAGTTCCAGAAATATTAGTATCAGCTGTAAATTTATTCATTGGCTATATTTCTTGGGTTCCCATTGATCCACCTAAGAGCTTGGATTTGCAGCATCTCTGGCAATGACTTAGATTAATTACATTTTCTGTACTGGCTGAAAAAGCCAGTCCTGGATTGGCAGGACCTGTCAATGGATAGTGGATCTATAAATGCAGGGAGGTAACATCTGACATTCTGCTTCCATTTGCTTTGTGGCACTTTTTATTTATTTATTTAGAGCACTTGTATGCTGCTCTTCAGCCAAAAAGTCTCCCAGAGCGGCTTACAAGAAAGCTAAACAAGACACTCCCTAGACACTCTGCGGGTTTACATTCAAATAAAAAAATAAAAATACAGCACTCAAGGGGAAAGGAACAAAGCTCAAAGTTCAGGCTCCAGTTTCTAGACAGTTGTTCCTATATTGACCAGCTGGCATAGTTCAGAGGCAGGAGGTATTGTGTCCCTATCCGAGTCCCATTGCCAAGCAAGCAGGGGCTAGGAGTCTCCAAGGAACACTTGTCTGAGAGCAGAATCCACATAGAAAGTCAGACAGAGGTCAGGGAATCCAGATGACCACAGAGCCAAGGGTCCAGTCCAGGGATCCAGATAGCAAGCAGCAAGATAGAGCCAGGAACCACAAGTATTGTTTCCAGCATTTGACTGCTGCTGAGAGCTCTGTTTAAGAAGGCCAGAGTCAGCTGGTTCCCATCAGTGCCTTCTCCTCTTGTGTCCTTGAAGGCTGATCATCTGCAGGTAGAGTCACCCCCCTTCAGACGGCTATTCAGCAGGCAAAGCTACACTAGGTGCTCGATGGAGCTGGGCCTCAAGCAAAGCAGATGCAATGAACCCTGCTTCATCTCTCTCCCAGTAAGGCAGTCTGATGAAATGGCTGCCCCCAGATGACAGTTGAGGGAGAAGAGGCCTGATTTGTAGTCATAGCTTGAAGCACCTGTCTAGAATCTGTGACAACTGATGTTACTATTACTTGCCAGAGCTTTCTATCCCTTTGATGCCGAATTCCATATTTTTGGAGGCTACAGAAACAGGCGACATTTTTCCACCTTTGCCGCATCAAGCAATTGGTCCCTTACCTTTCCTGCCCCGACCTGGCCACAGTGATCCATGTGATGGTCACCTCCAGGCTTGACTACTGTAATTCGCTCTACACAGGGCTGCCCTTGAAGCTGTCCCAGAAACTCCAGCGGGTGCAGAATGCTGCAGCGAGGCTCCTCACGGGGTCTCTGCCATGGGAGCATATTCACCCAGTGCTTTTCCAGCTGCACTGGCTCCCGGTGGAGTACAGGGTCAGATTTAAGGTGCTGCTTTTGATCTTTAAAGCCCTTCACGGCCTAGGACCCTCGTACCTACGGGACCGCCTCTCCCGGTATGCCCCACGGAGAGGTCCATAAATAGCAACACCCTAGTGGTCCCGGGCCCTAAGGAAGTTAGATTAGCTTCAACCAGAGCCAGGGCCTTTTAAACTCTGGCTCCGGCCTGGTGGAACGCTCTGCCTCATGAGACCAGGGCCCTGCAGGATCTGATTTCTTTCTGCAGGGCCTGTAAGACAGAGTTCTTCCGCCTGGCCTTTGGCTTGGAGCCAATTTGATTCCCTCCCTCTCTTTCTTTTTTCTTTTCCTTCTCCTGCGATGAGGCATTTTAATGAGGTATTTTAATATTTTAATGTTTCAATATTTTAATGTATTTTAATTTTGTTTTAAGTTGTAATCATTCAACTTGTTTTTATTATTGCTTGTTAGCCGCCCTGAGCCCAGCCTTGGCTGGGGAGGGCGGGCTATAAATAAAAAAAATTATTCTTCTTATTATTATCTCCTTAAAATGTTGGACTTCATGACTTGTATTGTAGTAACCTCTTAGTGAACGCCATAGCCTTAACCCATACAATATTAGGAATATAGGAAGCTGCCTTAAATAAAGTCAGACAATTGGTCCATCTAGCTTTCTACCCTGATTGACAGCAGCTTCCTAGGGTCTTATACAGGGAACATTCCCATTCGTACATGGAGATGCCGCCAATTGAACTTGGAACCCACTGCATGCAAAGATGCTCTATCACTGAGCTGTAGGCCGGCCCTTCCCTGGTGTATTGATTTTAGGTTTTAGTAGATGCTCCCATTTAGATTGTTCCTGATTCTGAGCTTCTTGGTTCTTATGGAGAAGATAAATTGTCCACTTTGAAATCTTCCTTTTAGCAATTAAAGTGTTCTGGCAGATTTAGAAGTTTTGTTTGTGTGCTGTTTAAAAACAAATAAAAGTAAAATGTTGTTAATTGGCACTTTGCTTAGTATCTCAGAGGAAAAGATTGCTTAATAGTGTCTGCTAGTTATGACTTGCATCAGCTGCCAATTCCAGATTCTGAGCAAATTAGCAGAAATTGTTCTTTCCATCTATTACTAAAGTTTTTCCTTAACTCTTCACTTGTTCTGAAGCTTTACATCATGTTTCATGGCTCAAACAATGGTTTAGTTTTTAATTATTTTTATATATAACCTCTGAAAATTTATATGGGAAATGAATATGATGTATATACCATCTTTCTGGAAAATTTATAAAATGCAGCGTTTATTGCAATACTTTACTTTAGGATATCTGCTACATATTTTGGAAAATGGTTTGTCTGTTTGATTTCTGTTTGGCACCTCTTAAGATATTGTAAACAAATATTGCATGATGGCTCCTGAGATCTTAAGTAAAATAAATATTGGTGAAAATTACATTGGGTGTTGAATATTCTCAGGCTAGGAGCTGCTTTTAGCTAGGTCTCTTTCCCTGCCAAATGAAAACCTTATATTTCTTCATTTTTTTCGTCTTGTGTGTGCGTATGTACTTACCATATGTACTTTTTATTGATATACTTCCCACAACATCTTATTTTACAGTTTGGGAGAACCGAAGTAATTGACAACACTTTGAACCCAGATTTTGTGAGAAAGTTTATATTGGATTACTTTTTTGAAGAGAGACAGAACCTGCGATTTGACTTGTAAGTTTATTTATATACTTTGGGGTTTGATTATATTATGACAGTATATCTGATCTACAAGAATAGTTAATGAAGTGGAATTTTAAAACATTTTGACATTAGATTGTATCTTAATGTAGTGGTAAAACATGTTTCCAGCCAATTCACTACAGCAAACTGTGTTGTTTCAAATTCAGCTAATGGATCTACAGTTTTCATTGGTATAATTAATATTTTACACTATGGTTACTAAACCTGGTCAGCTTCAAGGAAACTTTTAGCAACCTTGTTAAAACACTTTTTCCAGATTGCCCATCCACCCGTTAGGCCTCACCAGCACTATAACTGAAGACTTTTGTTGAAGCCTCTGCTTCAAGTTCTGCTGACCTATTTAAGTGCAGGTCTGTTTTTGCTGTTCGTTTTTCCTGGAATCTTCCCCTGGCTCTCCTACCAGACATTTCCTGCCTAGCATTCCAAACAGCACATCACTTCTTCTCCATCAGTGCTATAGAAAGGTTCTCCACTTGTCTCTTCAGCCTAAGGCAAGTGATTCATCTATCCCAGCAATCCTCTGGCCACCAAACCACTCTACCATCCTTTCAGGTCTTCTTTCTTCCTCCTTGATCCTCTTCCACTTCTGTTGCCTTCTCCTGGCTGCCCATCACAATTGCCAGTCGTGGATCCTCCAACCATATAGCCAGCTCCTAGCCATATATACACTTATTCTGGGCACTCTAGTCCAACCCCAGCCAAATTCAAAACTTGTACCCGCCAATCAGAACATGCGGAACTTCTGTTCTTTTGCATACTGAGAGTTCCATCTCCACTCCCACCCCAAGCATTAAGGGTTAAGGGTCTGCATTGACAGTTAAATCAACGTTCACCTGAACAGACATAGAGAGTACCACCATCATACGCATTACAATGTACATTACAATGCAAATGATGGAAAGATTACACAATACCAGCAAAAACCCAGTTTTAACCAGCAAGATTACTTCATTGTTTTACATGGGTATTTGAGCTTATAAGTAGATTAAAATATTTTGTTCTTTTTCATTTTAGGTATGATGTGGATTCAAAGAGTCCAAATTTATCGAAACATGTAAGTGCTACTTTATTTTAACCTTAAGTGTTTCCATATCTCATGTACACATTTTATATATTTTAAGCTCTAATTATCCCTGACTGTAATTTTTGCATCTCATTTTTGCATCTCATTGCCATTTAACTCCCACCTTACAATTTTGTCCTTTATATACATGCCACTTACGATTTCACTTCATTCATCTGATGAAGTGAGCTTGAGTCCATGAAAGCTTATATCATACTATCTGTTAGTCTTTAAGATACTACAATGTGCTCTAAATATTTTTGCTGCAATATACTAACAAAAGTGGACAACATTCAAGACAGTTGTCAATCTTCCCAGGAGTGGACATTGTTTGTTCCATAACCACCATCAACAGGGTGGCCTCAGGAGGAAGTTAGCTGGTATTCCCAGCCCTTGTTAAACTCAAGAAATTATAAGTTTGCTCAAATTCTGTCCCTTCACTGAACGTAGAGATTATGGGGAGTCTGTCCCCCAATACAGTAGGGGGTACATGAAGAAATAAACATTTTCCACCTGCACTTCTCACAATTTTTGTTGTTGCAGCTTATTATAGTTAAGATAGTTCTAGATCCAGACAGCGTGACAAGATTTGGTTCATGAAAAGCAAAAGGTTCCAAACTTGCCCAGGTTAAGTGCAATGCTCGCTTAGGCATGTTGCTATAATTATGAACCATAATTGATCAGTGTGTCCAAATAAAGCCTTTAATTCTATCTAAATGCTTCATTTCTCATATCCATAAGCTTACTAAGTGAAAAGTGGGGATGGCACTGTGGGACTTAGCTTTATCATTTTCATAATAATTTTTCAGGACTTCTTGGGACAAGTTTTCTGTACGCTTGGAGAGATTGTTGGATCGCAAGGAAGCAGATTAGAAAAGTCAATCATGTAAGTGTATTATTTCCAAAGAAACTGATGCTAAACTTCCTATATCCTTCCCACTAGCTACTGATCCTGCCTTTGGGTCTGGCAGATCCTTGTGTTCTCTGGTATTTGACAAATAAAAATTCTAGACAGGGAATACTGTCAAGGCATGTCATTTTTTATTCACTGTTGTGTGTTCTGAATTTGTGTGGTGCTGTTTTAAAGTACATTATAGCACTGTCTTCAATTCAGGTGAATTGCTTTTTCATCATTCCATCATTATATAGCCTGAAATTGTAGCAACCATAAAAATCAAGATAATTAGTTCTATCAATAGGAAATTTGACATGGAAAATCCACTATTTTGAGGTATAATCTAACCAAATGACACCGTTTATGAACTTCGCTTGTTTCAACAAACCATAGTTAAGATTAACCACAGTTGGTCTGGTTTCAGAATAGAATGACAATCTGCAGTCAGTCTGACACAGAAGCAAAAGCTTATGATCTCTTCCTTGCAGCCATATCTAAGAAACAAACAGTGAGGGGAGCTTGTGAGCTGAAGGCTTATTGTTGGTGATTCTCATGACTCAAAACATGGGGTTAACATTCCATCCAAGCAAGACCATTGGCTGCAATCTTTTTTCCTCTTGCCTAAAACATAATTATGTCAAATGCAAAAATATGCATTTAGTAAAACTCCATTACATAGTCTTGTCACAAGTTCCCATTTTAAATCAATCACTGAACTAAAGGCACTATTAAAACTCGCATCTATTTGGCAGATTGAAGCTTCCCTGGTGGAACCTGCTTTCCAAAGCAAAAATGGCCATTGGCGGCGCAAGCAGTCTGCAGAAGTGTGTATTTGTAGATGGGGGAAAGGAAGCTCCTGTGTGTGTTTGCATGTGGCTGCATAGTGCTGCATGTGTTTGCATTTCCCTAAAATGACTCTCTGGGAACGAAGCAGCTTTGTTCCCATTGGGACATTTTATAAGAATTAAGAAAGCTGAATGCATTAAGAATTACAGCTGTGCCACCTCTTGAAGCCGTGAAACTTTTTATAAGAAAGGGAGAGAGAAAATTCAAAATTCCTGCCACTTCATCTTATCGTAACCCTTCCTGCTCCCTATGAAATTAACTAGAAATTTTATCCCCTTCCCCAAAGCCTGTTAAATA
Source organism: Podarcis siculus (assembly GCA_034642415.1). NCBI lineage: Eukaryota > Metazoa > Chordata > Lepidosauria > Squamata > Lacertidae > Podarcis > Podarcis siculus. Next base: position 950,273 of record JAXCMG010000058.1, on the reverse strand, counting down.
AACCTCCACCCGCCACTTCCATTAGAGGTGAATGGCTTTGTGAAAATAGAGGGCATTTCTGGCCCAGCTTTGGGCATGCTCCTTTGCATGGTGCTGTACATATTTGCATAGTGTTTGTGTGTAGCATGCTTTTGCATGTTGCTGCATGTTCTCCTCTGTTTGCATGTGACACGCTGCTATATGTAGCTATGTGAGTGTCACACTCCTGCAAATCTTTGCATGTAGTTTGCTCCTCTGTGGGTGTTGTGCTGCTGTGCCTGTTTGTTTGAGGCATTTTCCTGCATGAATTTGCATATGCTGTGTTGCAGACCTTTTTTGCATGTGGAATACTGCTTCATGTTACTATGTGTGCTTGTATGTAGAATACTGCTAAGTGTATTTGCAGGTGATATGCCACTGTGTGTGTAGAATTACTACGCATGTTTACATTTGATGTGCTTTTGCATGTGTGTGCACGGAGTGTGCAGTTGTGTGCTGCGTACTTTACATGGGCTGTGCTTAATAGGTAGTATGCTCCTGAGTGTGTCATGTGATGCTCTTTGCATGTGATGTGCCTTTTCATAGCTGTATGTGTTTGAGAAAGCGAGTGAGTGAGTGGAGCAGCCCTGACTTTACAATATTTTCTGTCTTTCCTTTGCCCACTTCCTCTAACATTCTGCTTTACGTACTACTCATTTGATACTTCCTCCTTATTCACTTGATTTGCACTCTGTAACAGTGGACTACATTGCAGGGTTGTGAAAGCCACTTTGCCAGCTATAGCCCCTCTCCCCCACTGGAGCTAAACCTCAGTGCACTACATTGTCTGGCTTTGGGGGACAAACTATGAAGGTGATAAAAGCAGGAATAATGTGCAGGCGACAGTAAAAATGGCCTTAACTTACAGGTTACTCAGATGCATGAAACATTTCTGTATTTTCACATAGTATAAATGCTGAGTATTACAGGCTAAAAAGCCAAGTTTAATCCTTTAATTAAGTTTAGTGCTCCCCAGTTATGTGAGTTTCCTGGAAAATATATATAGGAAATTTTTCTGATGCCCTAGAAAGTGATCTAATTTAGCATGTTTATTTTACTTATATTTAGTAAACAAAGCCGAAAATGTTGAATCTGTCAAGCATGCCTAATATTTATTTGCAGTTGACACCAATTTGTTGTTACTAATGAATGGGAGATGTGGAATTTTTTTGGTGGGAAAATAATGCACCCCCCCCCAAAAAAAATTTCTCTCATCACTGATAATCTCACATTTTGTGCTCGCTTGCAACATAACACCCATAAACCAATATTTCCCTTGGTCTTTTAGCCCCAATCATAATCTTCTGCATGTTGTGGGAACACCAGAAGTGAAGTCACTATGGTGCCGTGATACACTGATCCTCCACTTCCCCTATTAGTTAAGGAGAATGGCATATATTAGTACCAAAGGACTATATATGTGAGCTTGCTCAGGTTGATGGATGGAGAATGCAGAGAGGGAACTCTGGAGAGGAATGAACTGGTGAGTTTGGAATCCTTGTATTTAATTGCTATTACATTGTTGTTTTGTTACAGAGGAATTCCTGGGAAGAAATGTGGCACGATAATAATGACAGCAGAGGAGCTCAACTGTTGCCGGGTAAGTTAACATTTTGGTTTTCTTTTGCCAAAGTATATTGTTTGTCTCCTAATTAGCATAGAGTACAATTCAAAGTGTTGGTGCTGACCTTTCAAGCCGTAAATGGCCTCAGTCCAGTCCAGTATACCTGAAGGAGTGTCTCCACTCCCTCATCTCACACTGAGATCTAGCACTGAGGGCCTTCTGGTGGTTCCCTCACTGCGAGAAGTGCAGTTACAAGGAACCAGGCAGAGGGTCTTCTTGGTAGGGGCATTCACCCTGTGGAACGCCTTCCCATCAGATGCCAAGGAGATAAGTAACTATACAAGCTTCCCTGCAAAGGGAAGTTTTAAAATGTTTAATTATGTTTTTATGTATGTTGGAAGCTGCCCAGAGTGGCTAGGGCAACCCAGTCAGATGGGTAGGGTACTGTTGTTGTTGTTGTTGTTGTTGTTGTTAGGGTACAGTTGTTGTTGTTGTAGTATTAAATCCATGTGTATATTGCCAGACTTTTAAGATTAGCTATTGCATGCTTGTCGGGACGCGGGTGGCGCTGTGGGTAAAACCTCAGCGCCTAGGACTTGCCAATCGTCAGGTCGGCGGTTCAAATCCCCGCGGCGGGGTGCGCTCCCGTTGCTCGGTCCCAGCGCCTGCCAACCTAGCAGTTCGAAAGCACCCTCGGGTGCAAGTAGATAAATAGGGACCGCTGACTAGCGGGAAGGTAAACGGCGTTTCCGTGTGCTGCCCTGGCTTGCCAGATGCAGCTTGTCACGCTGGCCACGTGACCCGGAAGTGTCTTCGGACAGCGCTGGCCCCCGGCCTCTTAAGCGGGATGGGCGCGCAACCCCAGAGTCGGACACGACTGGCCCGTACGGGCAGGGGTACCTTTACCTTTATTGCATGCTTATACAGTGGTACCTTGGGTTACAGACGCTTCAGGTTACGACTCCGCTAACCCAGAAATAGTACCTCGGGTTAAGAACTATGCTTCAGGATCAGAACAGAAATCACGCGGCAGCGGCAGGGGAGGCCCCATTAGCTAAAGTTATGCTGCTTTAAATAATTAAATCTATTTAGGAACAACAAAGGACGCTGCCTTATACCAAGTCAGACCATATATCTCAGTAATACTGTCAAACCACGGTTGTCAAACGTCATCTGTTCCGGAAGACCATTCACCTCCTGAAATGTTCAACAACCGAGGCATGGCTTCTGATTGGCTGCAAGAGCTTCTTGCACCCAAGCAGAAGTTGCATTGGACATTCAGGTTCTGAAAATCTTTCAAAAACCGGAGCATTTACTTCTGGGTTTTCAGCGTTCAGGGACCGAAACATACAAAAATGGAGCCATTCAAGAACTGAGGTTAGACTGTATTGACACTGATTGGCAGTGGCTGTCCAGGATTTCAGACAGGAGTCTTTGCCAGCCCTACATGAAGATACCACAGATTGAACCTGGGTTATTTTGCATGCAGAACATGTCCTATCTACCACTGAGCTGCAGCTCCTCCTCAAGGAATATTTTGTGTTGATGCATAGTCACAGTTTTTATTAGTCTTAAAATTTAACAGGACTGCAAATTATCATTGTTAAACCAAGTATGTATGCATGGATGCTGGAGCTAAATGCAAGGCTCATTGTAATAAAATGGCTACCACATGTAGATAGGTCAAAATCTACATGCTTTTCTTCACAAGTAGCTGCTTTCCTTGTGGATCATTCAGGACCATTTGTTTTGCCTCCGCAATGTTGCAACAGTGTGGAGAAAACAGCATGGTAGTCACATACCAAGTTCCTGGTCCTGAATGGATTGTCATACAGAATCAGCAGCCAGTGGATGCAGTTCAAATAGCCTTCAATGTATTAAATTTGTGTTTGAGGTACACCAGAGAGCATATGAGCTCACATAAGCAAAATACCTCCCTATACATAAAAACATGTCAGAAAAGGGTTGCTTTAATAATTCTTTTGTTCCCTTTCTATTTATTTATTTCACCATTTATATACCATTGAAAGCTGTGGTTTCTACATGGTACTTCTTCTTCTGCTACAGTTTTGTGGCATTTTATGCTATTATATTTATTTTATATGTTTTTTTAATTAACTATTATTGGAGGTTGTCAAAGAGCAGAATGAAGAACAAGTAAAGAATATCTCCTGTTGTAGCACTAATAAGAATCCTAACATGATATTTGGGTAATTGAAATTTTGGTACAATATAGCTTCAGAAGCCTAAAATTATGAATAATTTGATTAAAATATTTGATATGATGTGTGTGACACAAATAATGACTCAAAATTCATGACTATGTTCCCATCTTGGTAGCAAATGAAAAGAAAACAAAAAATTACTTTGTAGTGCCTCTTTTTTTGGTTAGTAAAATGAAAGCAATGTAAACTTGATGCCTAATACTTATGCAGTTTTTAATCAGTGTAAATAGTATGCTTGGTATAAATTATATACTTAATTTGTATTACACTCTTCTATTATTAGGATGCTGTACTGATGCAGTTTTGTGCTAACAAATTGGACAAGAAAGATTTCTTTGGGAAATCTGATCCCTTCCTGGTATTTTTTCGCAGCAATGAAGATGGCAGGTAGATACTTTATTTTCTTCTATTAAACATTTTGTGAAGTGTTGTAAGTTCTAGGGGTGACCAGAGGATTTTGTGCGTAGTGTATTAAAAGTTTCTTTTTTACAGTGCACTTGTCTTATTTTTTCTATCCCTACAAACCACTTGTTTCAAAATACAAGTCACAATTACACTAAAGAGGAGAGAATGTGTATTTCCTCCATATGCCTGCTTCAATAGCTTTTTAAACAAACCAACAATATTTCATATTTATGCAATTTTTCAAATGTGGTCTTGCTCAAAAAAATATAAATCACTAACAGATGCTTATAATGAATAACAGTGATTTGGGTATCTAGGTTTCTTAGATAAGTCTAGGTTTCTTAACTTTTCAACTAAAAAAAATCCTGAACTGAGGGGGAAAAAACAGCTGGAGTGGTTAAAAACCATATTTACAGTTTCAGCAGTCTTGTATCTTTAGAGTGCTGTTGATTAGAAATTGAAACAGTCCAGTGCTCTAGGGAACTCTTTGAGCAAGCACCTCTGTGCATTAAATATTCCTAAATTGCCTATTTTAGTGGGTTGGTACTGGAACAATGAGTAAGATACTGGTTTCATGCAAGAGCAATCAACATATTGAAAAGGGTAAACTAGTAATCATTATATACTTTGACTTCCAAAATACTTTTGGCGTAAGATGGTGAGCCAGTAATTGTTTATGGAAAAGGAGACAGAGTTACACAGAGTTCTCATGACAGAGGAAAGTAGGCAGTGCTCCCCATATCTGGTATGGGTCTGGTGCTATTTAATTTTTTCATTAATGATCCAGAATCTTGGGTTTGCAATAAGGCAGATTAGTTTGAAGACGACATGCTTCAACATTCTAACAACACTATGTTCTGGAAGATTTTTGGTTACTTACTCATTTATAGCAGGGGTGGCTAACCTTTGGCTCTCTAGATGTTGGACAACAATTC
>JAXCMG010000058.1:924457-945116 GCA_034642415.1 Podarcis siculus | reverse complement strand
TATATGGATGATATGGGATTCTACTCTGGGTTAGTGATTGTGAGCACAGAACCAGAAATGGTGAGTTTTTGGTACCACATCTAGGTGTTTAGGTCGGGTCACCAGTTGCCATTGGCTGGAGCATATTTTCACTATTTAGAACAGGCTTCTCCTGGGGCTCTGCCCTTTGATTTCCAGCAGGGTGAGGGAAGAGGAAATCTGGGAACTTCAGGCCCCACAGACCATTGTGCATGGGAGTAGACAAGGCACCAGACATACCCTGAAATCCTTAACAGGCAGCTTTCTGAGCGTTGCAGAATGAGAAAGCAACAGACATACAAACCTTGGGGGCAGGAGAGCAGTATGTTCACCATTCCTGGCCTAGAAGCTTCTTATTGTTGTTGACAATTAAAATATTGATATTCTCTGTGTTTAGAAATATACCAGTATGAGAGAAGGTCAGTAAACAGCAGCATAGCTGTTGCATCCTGGTGCAAAGGAGACAACTTGTCTTGAGGCTTTTGTTCTGTCTTCAGAGAGGTAGAAAAAAAATTCAGGCACCTCGTCCCTGCTTTAATCCTAAACGGCAACATCTGATAATCAAGAACTCTTGCTACAAAACATTGTAAGGGAAGGAGTCTGAATATTTTCTTCCTCACATGTGAAGTGGTACAACAGCCTCATCAAAGCCCCTTCCTCTGCTTGCCAGAGTTCCTCCTCCACTTCCTGCTGCTACCCATCATGTGGGCTCTAGAAAAAGAAAAAGAAAAAGAAGTGTGGTATAGCTATATGTGTAGATTAATTTGAAAGCTGTTCGCATGACTAAAAATGAAATAGTGCTCATTTTTTAGGGAAAAAAATCACATAAATTACAGTGTCTTCCCACTTGGTGGATTTGTTTTCAAAACTATCAAGTTTTGAAAGTATCAAAACTATAAATACCTTTAGATAAGTATTAAAATAAGAAAAGCTTGTTTGTGTTTCAGCTTTACAATCTGCCACAAGACAGAAGTGATAAAGAATACATTAAATCCAGTGTGGCAGGCATTCAAAATATCTGTCAGAGCACTTTGCAATGGAGATTTTGACAGGTAAGAGTTAAACCTTTTGTCTTAAGTAAAGTTTTCAAAGATTGGAGGTTCCTCAATTTAGTTTAATCGTTTTAGAAGGCATAATATCAGTTCAAAACTTTAAGTAAATGTTAACATCACCATCATTCATTTAGTCAAGTGTTCATATGTAAGAGGTACATGGGGTACTATAGTATTTTCAGTATACTAATAGGTACCACTCTCCACAGATGATTGACAAGCAGATAAAAAGCAAACTCTCTGGAAACATGGAGCCACGGTTGCTAGTGAACTAAGAAACTAGCTACTGCTCTTTGTCACTGCAAAGCAAATACTGGTGATACTGCTTTTCTCAAGAAAAATTCTTTTTGTTAAAGGTTCCTGGAGGTGTCCTCTTACTCAGAATTTATGGGATAAAAACCAGCCTACAAAGCAACTAACAGAATGTGCTGGTGCTTCCTTCCTTCTTTTTCATAAGTAGCAGTCATCACATGAACATCTAGTGAAACAGAAATGGATGGAAAGGTATCTTCCCCATCTTGGTTACTTCATTCAGTTGTTTTTATAAGTCAGATCACTGAGGTGCTTACAGACATTGCTGAGGCCATCTCTGCCTCAGCTGATCCACCTCGTCTTCTGTCTTTTCCATCTTATGGGCCACATAAGAAACTTGAGTGGAAGGCAGACATTTTATAGCAGTCCGATAAGGTTATATCATAACCCAGGCAAATCAAGGCATTCAGAACTAAGCAAACTAAGGAGAATCAGCAGTGGCACTTCTCAGAATGAGTTTCATGCTTGAGTTCTAGAAAACCTAATAGCATTCACCGTCTTTCCTTCATTTTCAAAGGAAAGCCCTTCCCCTTTCAAATTAGAGGGGGATTAGTCATACCAAACTTCAGAACTTTAATGATATAAATTGCCTCTAAGAAATAAATATTTACAAGACAACTTAAATACTTTGGAAAATAACCTTGCTTAATTATCTGACCTCAATATTTGCTTGAAATAGAAATGAAATAGATGCAATTAGGTTAGACGTAACTGTTGAAAGGATTGCACCTTTAGTATTCCAAAACCTTCCAACGGGGCCAATCTGTTTGAAGGCAAATTCCTTCCCAGCTCTGAATATGGCAACCATTAAAGAACCACAGCAAGGCTAGTAATCACATAACCTAGAAGAAGAAATGGTAATATAAAACAAGCCCCAAAGCATGAATATCAAGTCCCAGGAGGCAAGCAGGAGTGACACCTGTTCCACTCTGAAGCCCTACCCCCATGGACTGGCCTGATTGGCCAGAATTCAAAAATGGGACTGGTGGGAACTCCCGCACGGAGAATTCCCAACTGCTGGCTGCCCAGCCCAGGACTCAGTAAGCAGCCATTGTAAACATAGTTTGTGCCTGAAAACCCCTGAGCTAACTTATGACAAATGTTTATGACTCCACATGATGCTTTGCTACTTAAGAAATGTATATATAGAAGTTAATACCCTCATTTGACTTGGGACTGAGCAGAAAGTCAAAACTGTGTCTAAAATAATTGATTTCTGTGGTTGAAAAGGAATTCGGTGAATCTTCAGGAAAAGCACCTTTCCCAATAAGACCATCACAGGACTAGAATAGGCTGCAACTTCTGCTGAAGAGACCTGCAAAGCTGTTGCTGGAATCTTCATGCAGCATTATTAGCATTTTAAGAGGGATGTAATTTTTATTAACAAATATCATCTGTAATCCAGAAACATACACAGCAGGGAATGCCATATTTTCCACCCTTTGTTTGGCTATTGGTATATTCTACCCTTTCATGTGATTGACTGGAGATTTTGCTGTGGCAAGGAATTTTCTCCTGAAAAAAAAAAAGTATTTCTCTGAGAGTAGATCCAAGAATCCACATGTTTCCTATTACATTTTTCTTGTACTGTACTCTTTAAGAATACCTTTCTCCTAGTTATTAGGTACACTAGCAGCAGTACCTGTATCTTATTGCTACATCTGCCTATCAATCACCCATGGAATGAGTTGTTGTTAGTTTGGATAACTGGACCTACCCTCATAGAAATGTATAGCTAGGGAAAAATCTAAATATGCTGCACTTGCTGTGATTTAGTACTTATTTGTTCTAGAATACAGCCTCCTTAAAGTGCCGTTTTCTTGCAATTGGAATATGACAAATATTTGTACCTCTCTATTCTAGATCTTACAGGGACGCGGGTGGCACTGTGGGTAAAACCTCGGTGCCTAGGACTTGCCGATCGCATGGTCGGCAGTTCGAATCCCCGCAGCGGGGTGAGCTCCTGTCTTTCGGTCCCAGCTCCTGCCCACCTAGCAGTTCGAAAGCACCCCCAAGTGCAAGTAGATAAATAGGTAGCGCTTTGTAGCGGGAAGGTAAACGGCGTTTCCGTGTGCTGCGCTGGTGCTGGCTCGCCAGAGCAGCTTCGTCACGCTGGCCACGTAACCCGGACAGCGCTGGCCCCCGGCCTCTTAAGTGAGATGGGCGCACAACCCTAGAGTCGGACACGACTGGCCCGTATGGGCAGGGGTACCTTTACCTTTTAATCTAGATCTTAATACAGGCTGTCCCAACCGTTCTAGACTTATGATGGTTTGGTTCCATGTGCTTCAGATATCTCTGTACCACAAACAAAATTCCTTGAGATGTCCAGAGATACAGGGTGATTCCATGAAATAGAAAAAGCTGTTATTGTCAGAAGAAAATGCATGACAGTAATTCAGTAATAGCCAAGAGTCATTTACCATTGACAAGAATAGGTATTAAATATTTCAGAGCAAAACTGTAATGCTTAGGAACATAAGTTGCCTTTTACAAAGTCATTCCACTGGTTTATCTACCTCAGTACTGTCTGTTCTAACTGGCAGTGCTCACCCACTAACAGGACGTGGGTGGCGCTGTGGTCTAAACCACTGAACCTCTTGGGTTTGCTGATCGGAAGGTTGGCAGTTCGAATCTGCACAATGGGGTGTGCTCCCGTTGCTCTGTCCCAGCTCCTGCCAACCTAGTAGTTCGAAAGCACATCAGTGCAAGTAGATAAATAGGTACCACTGCAGCGGGAAGGTAAACAGTGTTTCTATTCGTTCTGGCACTTGTCAAGGTGTCCCATTGTGCCAGAAGCAGTTTAGTCATGCTGGCCACATGACCTGGAAAGCTGTCTGTGGACAAATGCCGACTTCCTTGGCCTGAAAGCGAGATGAGTGCCTCAACCCCATAGTCGCCTTTGACTGGACTCAACCCTCCAGGGGTTATTTACCTACTTACCTTTTGCTCTCCAGAGATGCCAGCTAGAATTGTTTCCCAGTCCCACCTCAGGATACTGTGGATTCAATTTGTAAATTTGGGCTTACAAAACATTTGCCCTATCATGGAGTTACGGCCAGTTGAATTTGCAATGAAAGTTGTTCCAAATCCATGGTATTTATTCTCATTTCCTTGTTTAATGTTTATATATTCTGTGATTATACTGATCCGTATTATCTTGTTAACTGTGGAGGAGCAAGGCTTCACCATTGTGGCACCAGCACTACAGAAGTCCCTTTTCCAGGAATATGATAGGTTATTTTCACAATAAAACCCACCCATTCATTGCTGGGACCTGTTGAGTATAGTAGTTAATTTTTAAATGAATTTTTATTATTGAGGCTTTTAGATGTTATGGTGTGTTGCCTTGAGCATCTATTTGTTAGAAATGCAGCCGGAAATGCTTACAAATAAATTATATTCTCCTTTGTTTTAATCACTTTTTTTATTTACAAAAAAGGCGTAATCGTGATTATCAATTTAATAATTAGATATGGAAATGAAAAATACAAGTAGTAAAGTACCTTACTCATTTATTTCTGTTGACAAGTTTTTTAGTATATATGTATAGCTTTTTCTGTGTTTTATTTGTTTCTCTTCAGAACAATTAAGATTGAAGTATACGACTGGGATAGAGATGGAAGGTAATTTTTTTTATTGCACAGCATTAATTGTTCAAAAGGAATTGCATGGCGTACATACTCATAGACTATTTGGGCAGCTTTTGGAGTTTTATACCAGTTATTCCTGTGCTTAAAAAGCTTTAATGTAGGAATGTGTGTGCTTGCAGGAAATAACATGAGTCTACTGAGCCACTCCCTTATTGATTGTACACATGGTTATTTTGCAATCTGATGTATACCAAACCTCTTCATTATGCATTTTGACACGGGAGATGGTTTTTAAAATGCTTTTAACTCCACTTTGTGAAAAAATAACAATGCACATTTTGTGGGGAAACGGTATGTAATCATGTAGATAATGAAACAGATAAGAAATATTTCCTAATGCTTGGGTTTGGTTGATAACAGGAGCCCATTAGTGAATTTCATGGAGCAATGAAAAACTTTCGAATATAAAACAGAGCACCAAATTGTGGGGCGTTAGACAAATTCCTAAAATGCCTCTTGTACTGGGAAGTGTTAGCTAGCATTTTGTTCACACCTTGACCTACAATAATACAGCTTATCCGCTAATCTGAATTTTTGTTTGCTTCTGTTTCCTAGTCATGACTTCATTGGAGAATTCACAACAAGTTATAGGGAGCTATCTAGAGGACAGTCGCAGTTTAATGTCTATGAGGTAACAGTATATTTTTTTATATCCTCAAGTACAGGTAATAAACATCATGAATTGTGTATGTGCCCTTTTTGTAATATGGGCCAGCACTATAAAGTTTAACCACCTATTTTTTAGTAATAGAAAGCAGAAAATCTGGAAAAAAGCTGTAAGTCCAAGTGTGTGTACACATTTTCTAGAAATGCAATCAATATATTTGTGGGTTCGTTTTATAAAGATAAACACCATTTTATTATATAACTTGAGTTTTCAACACAGTTATTGAACCTGTATACGTCGTGCAAAGGAAAGCTCCCTCGGTAGAGGATGAAACTCTTAATCTCAGGGACATGGGTTTGAGCCCCACATTCCTTTCTGTTGTTTTTTTTTTATTTTTTAATTATTTCCACTGCTTTCTGTTCAATAGCTCAGGTACGAAAGTCAGCCTAGTTGAAAGGAATTGGGGAAGAGATGCTCTTTCCACCCCGTCACCTCTGTACTTCCCACTTCCAAAGGGAGAAAAAGGAAGGGACATTAGTAGTAAGTTAAAAGTGAAATATCTGGCCAATAGGAATGTCTAAAGGTTGAGAGAGACTGAATAATATGACTGTATGGAGTTTCAAATATGAGGTGTAGCTAAGGAAAGAGGATGGAGGTGTGAAATAGATGTAATTGGTATCAGAGGAACTCTGACCTCTGATAAGTGTATTTTTAAAATTAAGAAAAGAGCAAAGTGCAATGATGTAAAAAGAAGTAAATTTTCAATAGGTGGCAGGCCATCACATGGCTGTTTATTTGCTACCTTTCATCAAGGCAGGAAACATTTAGAGTTGAGTTCAGCTCCTTCCTGCCCTCATTTGGTCTGTTTTTCTGTGTCGTCCAGCTTAGCTTAGTTTAGCTTTCTGTATTCTGTGGACCTTGCTTTGTAAGTTGTGTGAGTCAATGCAAAAAGAAGAGATGATAAATGATAATGTATATAGGCAAAAATTGAAAGATTGCAGAGTGAAAAATAGATTCAAGAAGATACAGATGGAATAAAGGAAGATCAACAAAAATTATATTACAGTAATCAAGCCTCGGTGAAGTAAAAGAATAAGCAAGCAGTTTAGCAGTATCATTAGAGATAAAAGAACATATTTTAAAAGTGTTAACCAGTTGATGACATGATACTGAAAGTCCTTAGATCTTCAACCGAAATAGTTAAGTGTCTGTTTTAAAAAATCAAATCCAGTTTCTGGTGTGTGAAGGAGGAGATAGAAACACTACTAAGAGTTAAAGGAACCAAATAAGAAGCTGCAGGAGGAAACTTAAGAAAATCAATCTTTCAAGAAATTCAACTGAAGAAAGTGAGAAATCATCCAAAAAGAACTAAAGGAAGACATGCAGTGAGATGAGTAATTGAAGATGAGGTAGAATCCAGAACTGAAAAATATAACTCTAAATCACTAACTTGAAAATGAAAATAGCAAAAGAATGCAAGAGAGGTTGAGAGAGCATCAGAATAAGGGTTTCAGTTTAGAAAGCAGAGTATATACAGTAAATGGATAGAAGACATGAAGCAGAAAAAGACGTATCAAGAGCAGTTAGAGTGATAAGGAAGTAAAATGAAATATCAGAATTTAGGAAACCAAGTTTATACAAATGTTGCAAAATAATAGTATGGTATCAAAAGTAAAGGAAAGATATGATCACAAGCAAACTGAAAATTTGTGACGTTTTTCAGACGGTAAAATAAAATCATTAATAGAAATTAAAGCAAGGGTAGGAATCAGATTGGTTAAAATCCAAAAAGCACATTAGAAGATATGAATTCTAAACAGTGTGCAAGTACAGCCAGCTTCAAGAGTTTAGAAACAAAGGGCAGCAGTTATGGTTGATAGAGAAGGATGTCTCAACAAGAGACATAACCACAGATGACTTCCTCAAAAAGAAAAACTCCAGACATCAAGGAGAATATAAAAACACACAGTGAGAAGAGCAATATAGGGGAGCCATACTAAATGCAGTGCCCCCCCAACTCCTGTTATCCCTGACCATTGATCATGCTGGTCAGTGCTGATGGGAGTTGTATTCCAAAACATCTGGGGAAACACCAACTTAGGACAGGAGGTGTCCAGGGTAGGGAATCTTCTGGGGGGATCACACCTGATGGGATTTACAGTGATTCATAGCTGCCAGCAAAGAAGCAGCAGATGGGGTTCAAGATCTCTTGGGAATGTGAATTTAAGGAACAGTAAACCGAGGAAGGTATTCAACTCTTACAATTTTAAGCAATGGCAAGAGTAGCTTAGAACGGGTGGCTGTATTTCATTTTCTATCTGCCCTCCCAGCCACTTCCATCTTCTACCCACCAGACTGGAAGACAACTGTGCAGAACTTATCCATCCCCTGATATCAAAGCCGACATAAATCCAAACTGAGCTCCCCTTATGCTTTGCCTCCCTGCAAGCCTCACTCATTTCTTCCTGCATGCCCCTAGATGGGAACAAGGCTTCCTTTGAATGTTTCGTTCCCTGCCACTCGTAAGATTGATTCCAGTGACAAGAACTGGTGGAACGCTGTATTTTTTATTCAATCCAGTGAAGGGCTTTTTAGCTCAGCTAGTGGAATTGGAGGCACATGACTGCCTCTGTTACAAGTCAGTGAGGAAGATGGGGGTGATGGAAAACAGGGAGCATTCCTTATAAAATCTTTTAATATCAGTTTGCCCTGATGTACACAATAATGTGAGCAGCAGCAAAATGCATCTCAGGGGTCCTTGCCAGGGTCATACACATCTCCCTGTCAAATGGGTTGTGCTGGGTTAGGGAGGTGTTTGAAATGTTCATGTAGGGAAGATGGAGTTCATTCATTCATTCAGCCTTTATTGGCATAATGAAGGTGGAGTTTAGAAGCAGGGAGCACGGCAGAGTTCAAAAAATGTGAGTATTAAAAATTTAAAGAGATTTGTGTTGACAAGCAGAAAAGTTAACGTGCCTGCATTTTCTTTTCTAGGTTATAAACCCAAAGAAAAGGGCAAAAAAGAAAAAATATGTTAATTCAGGAACAGTTAAGTAAATCATTTCTTCATTATTGTTTTTCTATCCTTCCCAGCACATATTGAAGTGAGAGATATCTAAGTAAGTGCTATCTGGGCAAGAAGTTCTCTAAATAAGACAGGTGTTGTATTATGAGAAGAACTTGCTTTTTTTGTTATCAAACTATAGATGAGTTGGTTCATTTTCTATCGAAAATGCACCTTCCCTGGGAATTAAATAGCCAGTGTTAAAGTTCACAGGTGAGTGATTGAAGCTCCTGGACTGAATAGTGTTGGTTTAACTGAAGCTGATTGTGTCTTCCTGAACACTTTAGAAGTGAAGTGTAAATGGGTGTTACTTTGTTGAAACAAGGAGAGATTGTTTTTCATGGCTAAAGACTAGGAGCAAGAAGGTCATAGCATCTTTTGCTTTGTTCACAGAGCAATAGGTATAGCCAAAGCATTCTTAATTTGGCTTTGGTAATAAATTTGACCAGACAGTGACGCTTTAAAAAAGTAATTCATGGGATGACCCAGCCAGTCTCTGAATGCATAGATACATGTGCACAGCTCAGTGTATATATGAATAGTTTGGCTCTTATAAGAGGGTTGGTAAGGGAGGTGAATTGGTGGAAGGGAATCTGCCAAGTGGAACATCATGTATATAAAGAGGCTGGAAGAGAAGCTATGGTGGAGACTCATAGATATTGTGAGTGCTGGGGTGAGAGAAGTGTGTGGAGTGGGGTTGGGGTTACCATTGCATGTCATTTCCACACGAAACCATTTTTGCTTCAGTATATTGGAAAAGTTTTAAAATAATTCTGAAATACAGCATAGAAACTTCTATATTTGTGGCTGTTTTGAAGGTTGATGTTTATTACTTGTTCTGTGTCACTTGCTCTCAGGTAACGTTACTTTCCTTCCTAGTGGAAACCGAAGTTTCATTTCTTGATTATATTAAAGGCGGGTAAGTGATTCATTTATAATACTGGTATCACAAAGGCTTTTAATTTCTTTATTTACAATTATTTGTATCCCACCTTTCATTGCAAATTCCAAATTCATTACAAATCATTCCAAGACAGCTTACAAGTACCGTTAAGTTACATATTTTAAAAACACAATAAATAATATTATTCTATTATTATTGCCCTTCTCACAGGCAGTTGATGGTAGATCACCCTATGCGGGGGCGGGGAGGGGAAAGTCCGGCAAGAGCAGAACTGCCCTCTCCTGTGAATTGATATTGCTGAGCTGGCCTTCGGTTGAAAGGTTTTCGCCTTTCTCTCAGGCAATAGCACATGACTCTTAGGCGTTTCAATGGAGCAGTTTGTCACAGCTTGGGTAGAAACGTCACTGGGTAGAATAAAAAATAAGAGGGACCCTCGTAATGAGTGTTGAGAAGCCACACCAGTTCTCAGTGGGTGAAGCGTGGCGCCACTCCTCTCAGGTTACCAGCCAGATTCCAGTCACATGGCCTGCAGCGTCTCCACCCCCATCGTTCTACCCGGACACTGAGGTCCAGCACCGAGGGCCTTCTGGTGGTTCCCTCACTGCAAAAAGCCAAGTTACAGGGAACCAGGCAGAGGGCCTTCTCGGTAGTGGCACCCCACCTGTGGAATTCCCTCCCACCAGATGTCAAAGAGAACAACAACTATCCGACTTTTAGAAGACATCTGAAGGCAGCCCTGTTTAGGGAAACTTTTAATGTTTGTTGCATTCTTATTTTTTAATATTTTGTTTGAAGCCGCCCAGAATAATAATAATTAATAATAATAATACTGCAGTGGTACCTCAGGTTACAGATGCTTCAGGTTACAGACTCCGCTAACCCAGAAATAGTACCTCGGGTTAAGAACTTTGCTTCAGGATGAGAACAGAAATCATGTAGTGGCGGCGCAGCAGCAGTGGGAGGCCCCATTAGCTAAAGTGGTGCTTCAGGTTAAGAACAGTTTCAGGTTAAGAACAGACCTCCAGAGAATTAAGTTCTTAACCCGAGGTACCACTGTAATAATAATAATAATAATAATAATAATAATAATTAATCTAGTCAGCTGCCATGGCATTCCCCAGCAGGCATACTGGGGGTGGTATTTCAAGCTTCACATTGGAAGTCTTCTGGGTTTACAGATCCTGACCTAATTCTATACCAGCCCTGCATACCTTCCTGTAGCCAATAAAGAGTTGTCCCCTGTTTTCACCTACACGGGTGTCTTGAGTTTTATATACCCCGGACACACTTTGCCTGGAAGGAGGGGGAGGCCTTCACAATTCACCTACCACGCAAATGGCAGCCATGCAGATGGCAGCATCTAATCAGGATTGAGGCCATGGTACATGAGAAGGGGGGAACACACACACACACACCGGTAGCATAGTACCAACAAAAGTTGCCCCCAGAGCTTCTATTTGCTGTGGGTGGAAAGCTGCTGGTGGAACCAAATAGTCATCTTAATCAGAAATGGGGCAGAAAGACATAGTGCATTTGGTGGCCCCCACACCTGCGATTTAACAAGAAGAAGAAAACCAGACAAGAAAAATAACACATTTCACATAATATCTAGTTTGATCCTTAGCTGTTAGTAATAAAGGTATTGCCTAGGGTAGAACTGCCATATTTTGAAGAGAGAGGGGGGGAAAGGACACATTTGCTGACTTCTACTTTTAACTGTGGATTGCTATGACAACTCTTATTTTACATACCCATGAAAAAGAGGACATGTCCTGGAAAAAGAGGACATATGGCAACATTAAAGAGGCTTTGGGATTTTTTTTTTCCCCTATTATAAACCTGTCTGCAACTTTGGTATACGTTGAATGGAGGTGATATTTATTTGTGAATTCATACTAAGTCAACTTTCCTAAGCCTAAGAACAAATAAAGGATACTTTATATACTCGAGTATAAGCCGACTTTTTCCGTGCATTTTTTATGCTTCTACTCGGCTTATACTCAAGTGAGGGTCCTTTCCGGCTGCTCCTTCCTCCTCCGCCTTTGCCGCTGTCATCGTTGTCGGAAGAGGAACAAGCAGCCCAAAAGCAGCCCTTTGGGGCTGCTTGTTCTTCCTCCGCCGCTGCCGCCACCACCAGGTTTGTGGTGTGGTGAACCGGCTTATACTTGAGTCAATAAGTTTTCCCAGTTTTTTGTGCTAAAATTAGGTGCCTCGGCTTATATTTGAGTCGGCTTATACGCGAGTATATACAGTAATTCCTTTTTAAAAAATTTGGACTGTCACTTCTTAATTGTGGCCTGCTACTTTAAATTTATATGTACCTTTCAAATTGTGAGATGCTCAAGATATTTAAGCATATTGCATTAGAGAAGTTACTCTTTTAAAGTAGCAATTTAATAGTAAATACTGAATACTCTACTGCAGTCCCATACATGTCTGCTATGAGGGAGGCTTGCAAGGTGGTGACAAAGGAGACAAAGGCCTTTTTCAGTTGTGGTTCCCTATCTTTGGAATCTCCTTAGTGAGGTCTGCCTAGTGCCATTATTAACATGTTTTTGGCACCTGGTAAAGATGTTAATCTTTGCCCAAGCATTTGATGGAATGTGATTATTTGCTGCCAAAGTTCTTTATTGCTATTTGATTGAGTCTGTTCTATGGTTTTAATTGTAATGTTCTCCTAGCCTAGCCTCAGTTTTGTTATGTTTAAAAAATTGATGAATCGCTTAGACTATTTATAAAGCAAGCAATTAAGAATTTAAAATACAGTGGTACCTCTGGTTACATATGCTTCAGGTTACATACGCTTCAGGTTACAGACTCCGCTAACCCAGAAATAGTGCTTCAGGTTAAGAACTTTGCTTCAGGATAAGAACAGAAATTGTGCTCCGGCGGCGCAGCGGCAGCAGGAGGCCCCATTAGCTAAAGTGGTGCTTCAGGTTAAGAACAGTTTCAGGTTAAGAACGGACCTCCAGAACGAATTAAGTACTTAACCTGAGGTACCACTGTAATACTAATACTTCTAAGTCAGCGCTGTTGTGTTTATTGGAGCTTATTCCTAGGTATGCATGTATACAATTACAAAGTAATGTTATAGTATAACCTTTTTGATGCTCTTTGGCAGTTCTGTGTATCGTTAACATGCACATTTGTCTAAGTGACATTTTATTGGTTTTTCTTGATTTATTACTCCTCATGTAGCAACTTACATCTTCAGATTTTTTCACATTTGTCTGTTTACTTCATTTCACAGGACTCAAATAAATTTCACTGTGGCTATTGATTTCACAGCTTCGAATGGTAAGTATTGGTTTGTTTATATTAAACTGAGTATCCGCACAGTATTTGTGAACTGTTTTGGCATTGCATTTTTCATTTTACTTGTCCTATTGTGGGGGGACTCTAGTGAGAATACGTTTTGAAGATTTGGATCCAAATATTTATGTAGAAGAAAAAGACCCTTGTGTTGCCCCCCCCCTTTTTTTGTTCTCCTTTATGTTTCATCCCCCTCCCATATCCATTACAGTACTGTTCAGAAGGTCTCTCAGGAGGTGCAGCAGACTGCAGCTTGGAGCAGGGGGCAAATAAGTAACCTTCTGTGGGCATAACTCTTCTCACAGAAATTAGGATTCAAGCCAGGAACCCACCCATTACACTCTAGAGAGGGGAAATGGCTTTCTTTAGGCTGTCTTTTGTTGTAAAAAATATTGTGTATATCTGTAAACCACAGTCACAATCTGTAGAACAAAATACCAAACTGAGCATTCTAGCTTTTTTAAAAAATAGCCGTCCATGCCACTTTTGGAAATCCAGAACTGTTGCTAATGCAGTTTTGAAGGGCTATTGCTTCAAAAAAAGTCACACAAAGCATGCACAGTTTCTTCAGCGTGCCAGAAACTATGGAATTTGCCTCATTATACACCTAAATAATTCAAATAAAAAAAGAATATTTAGAGCAAACACTTAAATCCAAATTCATCATGGGAAACACACTGTATTTCATACCTGAATTAATACTTAAGACAGAGCTAGTGTGGAATCTCATATATTGATACTGTAAGGCATACTGGTCAACACATTCACAAAACCATCTCAACAATGTGCTTTGTTTCAACAGGTAACCCTGCACACCCAACCTCGCTCCATTATATGAACCCATACCAGCTGAATGCTTATGGCATGGCGCTGAGGGCAGTAGGGGAAATAATCCAAGACTACGATAGTGACAAAATGTTTCCAGCTCTAGGTTTTGGTGCAAAATTGCCGCCAGATGGAAGAGTGTCTCATGAGTTTGCCTTGGTAAGGAATGGTTCTATCATTTTTAAATTTTATATATTTAAAAATTCCTCTTTGCCTGTGTTTCATGGTTCCTCACATATATATTTGTGGATCCATTTGTGCTCCATTTCATTAATTTTTAAGAGTATTGTAGAAAATATTGGCCTTTTTTCTGCTGTATACATTTGTATTTAAATCATGAGATGTACCGGAGGTTGTGTCAGCCTCCTGCTGTCGGGTAAGGGGTATACACAGCATTCCTATAAGCAAGAATTAATACTTTGTCCCTGTGTTTTTCCTTATAGAATGGAAACCCTCAAAATCCTTACTGCAGTGGAATAGATGGTGTAATGGAAGCATACTACATGAGTCTAAAATCTGTACAGCTTTATGGACCAACAAACTTTGCTCCTGTTATTAATCATGTAGCAAGGTAATGGTTACGTTAACTATTCTGGGAAAATTCAGCACAATGACTTTATGTTGAGTTGATGTCAGTCACCAAAAACAAAAAGGGGGGAAATATATATGTTTGAGGGAAGCGGGTGGTGCTGTGGGTTAAACCACTGTGCCACTTGGGCTTTCTGATCGAAAGGTCGGCGGTTCGAATCCCCACACCAGGGTGAGCTCCCGTTGCTCGGTCCCAGCTCCTGCCAACCTAGCAGTTCGAAAGCACACAGTGCAAGTAGATAAATAGGTACTGCTCTGATGGGAAGGTAAACGGCGTTTCCATGCGCTTCTCTGGTTTCACCATAAGCAGCTTAGTCATGCTGGCCATCACTGAATCTACCCCAGCCATTAGATGTTAGGGAGGTGGCTGTTGCACTTCTGCCCCCTCCAAAGGGTCCACTCTCCTTTGGTGTCTCTCCCCCCCTGCCCCACTCCCCTGGGATTGTGCTGCCCATTTCAGCTCAGGAAAAGGTAATAGCCACTCCCTCAGAAGTCAAGGCCAGGCCCAGGGCTCTTAGCCAAGAAGGGTCAGGAAAGTCTCTCTCTGCTGGCCAGTGGTCGAAAAGGCTA
The DNA here is from genome assembly GCA_034642415.1 of Podarcis siculus. Lineage (NCBI taxonomy): Eukaryota > Metazoa > Chordata > Lepidosauria > Squamata > Lacertidae > Podarcis > Podarcis siculus. The sequence goes on along the minus strand of JAXCMG010000058.1, from coordinate 930,211 downwards.
GCTTTCTTGGGAGCAGAGAGTGCGGACAGTTGTGGAACAGTACTAGGAAAGCTTACCTTCTGCAATGACGGTCTGCTGCTGCCCCCCAAATACCAGACTTCCAGCTTGGTGATATTGCTTATGGTAATCATAAGCAATTTAGGAGTGGAAGACTTATTTGGTTTTCTTAAGGAAAACCATGAAGCCACTATTATATTGGCCCACCCACCAAAAGCCCACATTATGTGCAATACATGTAACACTGCCCAAACCCTGGCTTAGCTCAGCATGGCTCAGGAGCAAGAAAAGGATCAGGAAGGAGCAAAGCAGCTTTAAATTCTTTAAGAGCCTGCATGTTCACATGCCCCAGGTAAATTTGGCTTACCATGTAAGCCAGACCATTGTATGCCATGCACTCTTAAATATAGATAGGTGGACACCAGTTTCTAATGATGTCCTGGTTAATAAACACACTGCTACCTGTCATTCTGAATGTTTCGTTTCAGTTTTTAGTTTGTATCTGAAGTACATAGATTTAAAAGCAATCTGAAAGTTTTATATTCTCATATTAAAACTGTAATTGTGTTTGTATGTGCTTTGTTTTAGATATGCTGCCTCAATAAAAGATGGCTCCCAGTATTTTGTTCTTCTCATTATTACAGATGGGGTCATTTCTGACATGGCTCAAACAAAGGAGTCTATTGTGAATGTAAGTTATGTTTAAACTTGATCTTGAAAATACTTTAAAAGTAGAATACATACTGTATTTTCCACTGGGCAACCACTCATTGCCCTGGGTATTTCTGTCTCATTAACGTTTTCACGTTCCTTTGTATTTGAATACCCTGACCGTTCCTGTTCTTTTGTCAAATGCACCATGGTATGTTTATTTAGGGTGGTAGACAGCTCAGTAGAATCATTGATTTATTTATTTTTAGTAATTATCTTATTAAACTTATTAAACTAAATACAAATTTAAAATAAATAAAACAAAGGGTTAATTATTAACATGACAGACGTAGGACAGCTCAATGATATGTACCAATACTATGTTTCTCCTTTATATTTTCCATAATTTATATAGTCTAAAATTTATCAAGGTTGGTGGGGCAGGCATTAACCCTTATCACCCACTGAAATGACTAAATGTGGTTCAGTAGATCTATTCTGAGTAAAACTTAGTTGAATGCCACCAGAACAAGTATCTTAAGTATTTAATAATGAATCATTTATAACCCATATTTTCAGCCAACTATTTCAGAGCCGGATATAGCAAAATTCAGCCTAAAATGCAACAACAATAGAATAAGTTCATAGTGCACAGCCTTCGAAAGCTACCATGTTTTAACTTGGCACTGAAACATAAAAAGATTTGGCACCAGTCGTCTGAGCCCCCAGTAACAAAGCTTGATCTAGGAGCCCCTCCAGGCTGTAAACCAGCTCCTTCAAGGGTAGAACAACCCCTTCAAGAACAGGTCGTCTGCCTAATTCCAAGACCTTGATACCCCAGTTTGTCAAGATTCAACCTCAACCCTCATCCAGCCCATGACAGCATTCAGGCATTGATCCAGGGATGATCCCATATGGCCTCATCCAACTCAGATCACAGGGAGAAATAGAGTTGGCAAAATTAATAATTTTTGTCCCCTACTGCCTTCACGGTCCTAGTTTTTGCTTAGGCATTTGGTGGGTGACAGAAGATATATATCCTGTCATCCATCACTTAAAGCACCTTAAAACACAAAGCTCCAATCCTGTACATACTTACCCAGGTGGAATCTACACACATATTTTTAAAAAAGGTTCAGAAAATGCTTTTTTAAAAAAGCATTTTGAAAAATACATCAAATTTTCCATAAGGCTCATCATTGACATCTAGTGTCACATTGTATATTGCACTTAAAACACGTTTAAAATGTTTTACAGTGGTGCCCCGCAAGACGAAAATAATCCGTTCTGCGGGAGCCTTCGTCTTGCCGGGATTTTCGTCTTGCGGAGCTCCGCTATCAGCCGATCAGCTGATAAGCGGTAAAACAGCTGATAAGCGGCTTTTAGCGGCTTTTAGCGCTTATCGGATTAGCGGATAAGCGGCAATTTAGAGATAAGGAGCTTAGCGCCTTTCAGAAAAGGCAAAAAAAAAAGGGAGACCACGGGGAAAAAATCGTTTTGCGAGTAAGCCCCATAGAAAAAAACGTCTTGCGAAGCAGAAAAATGTCGGAAAGCCCTTTCGTCTTGTGCGTTTTTCGTTTAGCGGGGCATTCGTCTAGCGGGGTACCACTGTATTTGCAGCTGTATAGCTGAGTCCCCAGTTGTACTCAGTTGGACGTTTTCTCTGAATTGGTATGTATCCATTCACCTCCTTGGGGACAGTTGACATCATGCCATCAGGTGGAAATAGTGTTTCCCCTAGCATCTGAAGGCACAAATTGCTGCTGTCACGGAAAAAAGAAAAACTTGAGGCATTGCCATGCCAACTCCAGCTAGTTTCAATTTCTCCCTTTACCAGCTGAATTGTCAGCTTCAACTCCCTGCTCTTGTTGTCAGCTCAGGCCTGTTACTTATCTTATTTTGTGGTAATTTATGTGTTTTGGTGACTCCCTTTCCTCCTACCCTTTGTCTGACTGTACTCCCCCCCCCCCCCCCCCCCCCCCGAGTTTAGGGTTTTTTCCTTCCTTCTCCACTTGCTGCCATTTTCTCTTCTCATCTTCTTCTGCCTTTTCTTTCTCCCTTTCTTGCCTGTTCAATATATTAAGAATAAAAAGGACCCTGTGTGCGCATTTTCTCAATCTCTCCTCCACTCACCTCTACTTCGCTGGGCTAGTTTCCAGCTCAGCAGGTTCTGGAGAGGTTCTAGGGGGAGGTTAATAAAAAATAGTCTGCCCAACCCATTGGAGATCCTTCAGATTTCCAAGACGACTCTACTACTGGTTTCATTGTCTTAGATATGGAGGAGGATTGAATGGGGAATCAGATACTGAAGAAGCCTTTTAAAGTAATTTTAGCCTCCCTCTTGGTGCAAGAAAATCTCCTCAGCAACTTTAGCTAGATGGTTAAAGGCCTCCATTGCTTTAGCTTATAAAAAATTGCATTTTTATTCCCTCAGCCAAAATTATGGCCCATTCAACTAGGACTGCAGCTACTTTACCTACATTTTCTCTGAATGCTCCTCAGGAGATTTGTTGGGCAGCCACCTTGGCTAAAGTGGGTGTTTCTGCCTCTGCAGAGGCATCCTTTGGGAGGTCCTGCTGAACCCATACACAGCCAATAGTTCATTCATAGGTATCCCACTCTATATGGTTCAGTTTGAGTAAGTCCCATCAGATGCCACGACATGCTTAGAAAGATACCAATATTACTTATCCTTGAAGGGTTCTTTTACATCCATGTAATATGGCATCAGGGTCTCACCCTTTTTCCAGACTGCCTTTCTCACTCCACATGATTGGCTTATTTCATATTCTTTATACAATATTTGCTTGCGTTCCCTGGGCAGGGATTGTCTTGTGTTTCTCTTTGTTCATGTCACTGTTCTGCTTTGGCCTCTATTATCCTGGCTTATCAGCATAGAAACTGGCTGGGATTGGCATGGTAACGCCACTAAGTTTTTTTTCCCAATTAGAGTACAGTGGACGCTTGGGTTGCGAATGTGATCCGTGCAGGATGCATGTTCACAACCCACGGCGTCCACAACCCGCAGCGGCATGTTTGCGCATGCGCGGGTTGCGTTTCAGCGCTTCTGCGCATGCGCAAGGCGCGATTTAGCGCTTCTGCGGATGTGCAACCGCCGAAACCCGAAAGTAACCCATTCCGGTACTTCCGGGTTTTGGCGGTCCGTAACGCAAAAAAACACAACCTGAAGCGTCTGTAACCCGAGGCATGACTGTAGTGATTTCTGCCTTCAACCACTAGGGGGAGCACCCTTCCCACCTGATGTCATGTTACATGTATGTAAAAGAACCCTACATAGGTAAGTACCAATGATATCGTCTCCTTACCAGGCACCCACAGGAAGCCTGGCCTGTGTGGGAAAAGAAGCAGTAACTTCCCCGTAGTTCTGAGTTTAGGTGCACATGCCTTTCTTTTTTCCTCCACAAACTTGGTTTAGAGTAAAAAGTAAGAGAAAGTGCCCTTTCTGTCTGTCCTTGGATTGAAACACATTACTATTTTTTATTTTTTATTTTGCATCTGAGACAGACGTACAGATGTTTAGCACAATTCAGTCACAAACTTCAGCTGCTTCTGGTGCAAGTGATATCAGGGGTATATGCTGAGTTCTCTCCCAGGATCTTAAACCTTAATTTTGGCTGGATGGTGCCTAGTGTTTGTTTGAATAACACAGTAAAAGCAAAATAGCCAGGTTGTTGCTGCAAACAGATAGAAAAATGTGCAAGAAAGAGAGTATATAAAGATTATTTTTTCCAGCATAATTTTACTTCAGCTGCTCCCTTGCCATCAAACGACTTTTAAACTCCCTCCCAAATAACTGAGAAAGAGGAGCTGAATCATACATATGTATATAAAATGTTTTATGGATCACAGGTATGTATTCAAATGTGATCTTTTCATCTATGATTGAAGGTAGTGTTGTGAACCACAATTAAATTGTACATACCTGCATCACACATGATGCTGAGAGTTGCCTGTATCTTTAAATTATGTGACAATGTTCATATGTGTTTTTCTTTTTCTTTTGAAGGCTTCAAAGCTTCCGATGTCAATAATAATAGTAGGAGTTGGCCCAGCTGAATTTGATGGTGAGCATCCTCAGTTTCAGAATGCTTTTCTTGGAAGGAGGCCCTGGAATTAGGGTCCAGTTCACAGCATCACTTAAATGGCAATTTATCTTTCTTTTGTAGCTGATACTCCATTTTTCTTAGCAAAATGAACTCAAAGCAGCCTATGTGATAAAACATACATTACTCCATGCTCTGGTAACTTCCAGATTTGATTGAGGCTGCCTTTGGAAGATGGCATGGAAATGTTAACTGGTCCAAAACACAGCAGCCATATTACTGGGTGGGGTTCCCTTGAGAACTCATATAATCCCGATTTTAAAAGAGCTGTAGATGTTCAGGATCTTGTGTTTGTGAATAATGAAAGGATCACATTTTCTAGCAATACAGTTGAATTGCCTAATTTGGGTGAAACACCCAAACCTAATTGCTTGCTTGTAGTTCAAAAGTTCAACTGGGCCATAAAGTGCTATGTAAATAAATAACAAAACAAAAAACTATGTGTTTTTCATATGGGCTTTGTTGAACAGATTAAATCAAACAATATGAATACATTACTCTGTCTTTTTTCAGCTATGGAAGAATTGGATGGTGATGAAGTAAGACTCTCCTCAAGAGGAATGTATGCAGAAAGAGATATTGTACAGGTGAGAGAAAGCACTTCTGGCAGATCTTTTATATACTTAGAGTACATAATGTATGTATGGGACGCGGGTAGTGCTGTGGTCTAAACCACTGAGCCTTGGGCTTGCTGATCAGAAGGTCGGTGGTTCGAATCCCTGCAACAAGGTGAGCTCCTGTTGCTCTGCCCCAGCTCCTGCCAACCTAGCAGTTTGAAAGCACGTCAAAGTGCAAGTAGATAAATAGGTACCACTCCGGCGGCAAGGTAAATGGTGTTTCTGTGCGCTGCTCTGGTTTCGCCAGAAGCGGCTTAGTCATGCTGGCCACATGACCCGGAATAACTCACTGTGGACAAACATCGGCTCCCTCAGCCAATAATAATAATAATAATAATAATAATAATAATAATAATAATAATAAT